>JAQZBX010000302.1:0-80123 GCA_029593785.1 Cabassous unicinctus
AAAAAAAAAAGAACAACAAAAAACACCTATCACCATGCCAAGCACATAAAATACCTAAAAAATGCAAACAAACTTATAGGAAGACTTTGAAAATAGAGTTCTATCCTTGAATCAGGCTAGTAAAACATGGAATCAATAGAACTGGAACCTGGCAAAAAGTCCATGTGGACATCAATACCCCCAAGATGGCTGTTGGAAGATCCTCATGAGATTCTCCCATTCAGAAGGAGATTTTCTCTGAAGCCAGGAGAAGCCCCAGATATTCTCTGGGGCCCTTATCATTGAGCCTTCCCAGGGGATTGCTAGGTGGGGTAATCAATCAAAATAGGAAACAAGTGGGACTCTTCCCCTGTCATTAACAAAGGGGCAGAATAATTAATGGTTTAAAAGACAAGTGGGGAAAGTGAATCAGCCCTGTCCCTGTGCCTGTTCCTGCTTTCTGTGCCTCTGACTGGACAGGTAAACCTCGGGATTTACAATCTATAATGGGCAATTGTAGTCTATAAATTGTCCCTCTTTATCACTCTTCAGCTCCTTCCTCTGTCTGGGACTCATGATCTGTTATTTTCTCCCATTTCTTTTCCGTCCCTACCTTAATAAATTATTGACATAAGTAATGTGGTGTGCTCTTGAAATTCATTTCTCGCAGTTTACCCAAGAACCTAGACAAAATCTGACAACATCCTGCTCTTGTTTTGGAGGGGCTCAGTCTGGTTACAGTTCTTTTACTAACACTCACCCTAAAATCCAGTGCAGGTGGGAATTCTGGGAAATCTGCTTAATATCACAAGAAGGATGAAGAGAGAAATGATTGGAAAAAACAATGTGAGGCTCACGGTAGTTCACTCCTATCTATCACGCTAGAGAACAAGCTCACTCAATGTGATATTCCGAAAGTGCAGAGCAGCACAGCACAGGGTAAAAATGGATGTTGGAGTCAGAATCCAACATTTGAATTCCAACACTCTTTGTAGGGACCTGTATTTGTCAGCCAAAGGGGTGCTGATGCAAAGTACCAGAAATCAGTTGGCTTTTATAAAGGTGTACTTATTTGGTGTAGAAGTTTACAGTTACCAGGCCATAAAGCATAAGTTACTTCCTTCACCAAATTTTGCTGCCACGTGTTGGAGCAAGATGGCTGCTGATGTCTGCAAGGAGGTTCAATCTTCTTCCTCCTAAGGTTCCATGATCCCAGCTTCTTCCAACCTCAGCTGTAGGCTGGGAAAAGTCTCATCTCTCTCCTGGGGCTCATTTCTCTCCAGTCTCACCTCTCTGCTCTCTCCACAAAGCCAGCTGTAAACTATCAGGCAAATGGCTCATCTCTCTTCCCAGGGCTTCTGCTGTGTCTAATGGAGACTTCTCTCTTTTCCCACATATCTCCTTCTCTGTGTATTTACTCCCTGGGTCTCCAGAATTAAAAAACTCCAACTCTCTACTCTGCCATGTTGTTTTCTCTGTGAATCCCTGCCCACCAAGGGCGTGGGGACTCAATGTCCTACTGATGTGGCTCAATCAAATCCTTAATCATAATTTAATCAAGTAAAAGTGAAAGCTATAGAGATAATACAATCTAATAACCCCAGAGTAACAGACCAGTTCACAAACATAATCCACTATCTGTTTTTGGAATTCATAAATATGCCAACCTGCTACAGAACCTTTGGCTCTACACTTTACTTTTAGCACCATTCATTTATATTCATTCAACTACTCAGTCAACAGATATTTATTAATCACCTATTATGTGCCAGACTGTGTAATACGGTAAGTAATACAGAGAACTCTGGGAAGCCAGACATAGTGACAAATACTCAGGATTCACTAAGAAAGATGCAATAAAGAGGTGTTTAGAAGATACAGCTATGGCACAGAACAAAAAGAGTTCAATTCTTCCTGGGTGGAAGGGAAGAGGCAGGGAATGTTGCACACAGTAGGCAATGTTGCAGTTGAAAGACAAAGTAGGACCTTTTGAGGCAGAAAAGTGAATAAAGGACATTCTAGATAGGGAGAAAAGTCTTACACCTTACAACAGATTATCCCTGACCTTCCACTAATCAAAGGCCCTAGATGATCAAGAATCAGATGTTTGTTAATGGGGAAAGCTTTTAAAAACAAAAACATCACCACCATCACCACCACCATCATCATCATCAATTAGGCACAAATAGAGCTATTAAGTTTAGGTTCACAGGCCTGGCCTGGGGAAAAGGGGACTTTCTGTATTTAGAGAAGTTCACTCTGGAAGAGGATAGAGACACTTGCCTAAGTGCCTGGAATTATCACACCTCTACTGTTAATGCCATAATCTTAATGAACATTATATTTCCTGGGTCTCTAGAAAGGGCAAGATTTCTAAAGCAGAAAGACAGGAGTGTGTGGTAAGGTAATAGCTATATTACAATTAAATCAGAAGGGAAGGCAGAGCAAAAATGGGTGACATAAATTAACAATATGAGATATAGTGTTCGTGTGGTACTAGATATTATGTGTTTTGTTTTACTTAATAATATTGTACCAAAGTTTATTTCCAGCTTTATATAATTGGACTGTAGTTATGTAAGATGCTAACTTTAGAGGAAGCTGGGTGTGGGTTATACAGAAACTTTCTGTAAGTATTTTTTTGGGGGGTAAGCTATTTTATAATTTTTTTGATAGTCAGCTCTTAGTTTTCATCTACACTGTTTGCAGATTTTTTAAAAACATATTTTTATTAGAGAACTTGTGAACTTCCAAAACAATCAATCACATGTATGGAATTCCCACACAACACCCTTCCACCAACATACTATATTGTTGTGGAACATTTGTTATAGATTATGAGATAATATCACCAGACTATTGCCACTCACTGTGGTCTATAGTGTACATTTGGTATAGTTTTCCCCATAATTCCCTTTATTAACACAGTACATCTTTGGCATTTGTGCAAGAATATAATAGTACTGCTGGTAACTGTACTCACAGGCTACATTAATTGCATTTTCCCATGCTTCTCCACATTCTTACCACCTTGCAATAGTGGTGTACATTTGTTCTAGTTCATAGAAGGATATTCTTGTATTTGTGCTATGTGGATGTGGTTACAATTCTTATCCAGCTTTGTGTTCACTGTTATTCAGTCTCTAGATTATTCTCTAGCTTCCTTTCAATTGACATTTACATCCCTAGACTACCCTTTTCAGCTACGATCCCACTTATAAACCAGCTGCGTTAGTTCTACTTACTGTTTTGTATTACCATCAACTATATCCATTTCCACAATTTTACATTCAAGTTAATTAAAACATGCATTAAACATCAGTACCCTTTTTCAGCCCTCCTATCTCCTAATAACCTATACTCTCCGTTTTAACACCATGCATTTTTCTTCATATTTAGTTCATATTAGTGAGACCATGCAATATTTGTCCTGTTGCTTCTGGCTTATTTCACTTAGCATATTGTCTTCAAGGTTCATCCATGTTATCATATGCATCCCAATTTCATTTCTTCTTACTATAGCATAGTATTCCATTGCATGTATATATCACTTTTGTTTATCCACTCATCAGTTTATGGACACTTGTGTTGGTTCTATATTTTAGCAATTGTAAATAATGCCTCAATTAACATCAGTGTGCAAATACCTGTTCATATCAGTTTTCAGTTCTTCTGGATATATTTCTAGTGGAGGAATTGCTGGATCATATGGCAGTTCTGTATTAGCTTTCTGAGGAAATGCAAACTGTCTTGTACAGAAGCTGCACCATTTTACATTCCCACTAACAGTGCAGAAGTGTTCCTGTTTCTCCACATCCTCTCCAGTACCTATTGTTTACTGCTTTTTAAATTAATGGCTATTCTATGTGGTGTGATATATCTCATTGTCATTTTGAATTTGCATTTCCCTTATAGCTACTGATATGGAACATTTTCTCGTGTGCTTTTTGGCCATTTGTATTTCTTCTTTGGAGAAATTTCTATTTAAATCTTTTACCCATTTTTCAGTTGTATAGCCTGCCCTTTTATTGCTATGATCTCTTTATATAGAATAGAAATCAAACCTTTATTGGATATGTGGTTTCCAAATATTTTCTCCCATTGAGTAGGCTGCCTTTTCACCTTCTTAATGAAGTCCTTTGAATCACAAAAGTGTTTAAGTTTGAAGAGGTCCCATTTATCCATGTTTTCTTTCATTACTCATGCTTTAGGTGTAAGGTTTAAGAATGCACTACCACTAAAATTCAATAAGTCTAGGAGAATAATAGTAAATCTAATTTAGGCCATTGTTCATTCCCCAATCTTGAGGATTTTGGGGTGGTGATGCCCACTCTGCCTCTAGTTGAGAGGGGGCTTAAATACTATGGGGCAGATGGATGGAACTCTCTTGCTTGCAGTTGCTGACTCTCTCTGTTACTTGGGATGGGTATCATCATCCCCTTGTTATTTGTCCTGGATGAGCCCAATGGACTGGAGAGTAGGTGTTGTAACTCTGCTGAGATTCAGGGCCCAACAGCACATGGACAGACCAAAGATTTAAGTTTCTTGGACATACACCTATCAACTCTAGTACTAACTATAGGTTCAAATAGAAGGGGCAGAAGAGCCATGTGTAGGGAAACCAGAAATGAGCCCACCTCAGTCACACTGGAGATCTCTAGCAATGAAAGAACTTTTATCATTGATGTGGAGGCAATGGCGACTGGAGGCTTTGAAGGGAGGGACTTACATCATATATTTTGTCATAACTTACAAAATTGCATGGGACAGAGGAGTGTAAATTATAATGTAAACTATAATCCATGGTTAATGGCTTCAATATATTTTCATCTTGTAACAAATGTACCACACCTATGTAAGATGTTGAAATGTGGGAGGGGTGGGGCATATGGGAATCCCCTGTATTTTTTATGTAACATTTATGTAATCTAAACAGCCTTTAAAATAAATAAATGAGTAAATACATAAATAATAAATTTATTTTTAAAAAAGAATGCACAACCTACCACCAGGTCTTGCAGATGTTTCCCTACATTTTCTTCTAGGAGCTTTATAGTTCTAACTTTTATATATAGGTCTTTGATCCATTTTGAGTTAATTTTTGTATAAGGTGTGAGATAAGGGTCATCTTTCTTTCTTTTGAATATGGATATCTAGTTCTCCCAGCACCATTTGTTGAATAGACTCTTCTTCCCCAGCTGGGTGGGTTTGACAGCTTTGTCAAAAATCACTTGACCATACATGTGAGGGTCTGTTTCTGAATGATTAATATGGTTCCATTGGTCTATGTGTCTATCTTTATGATAGTACCATGCTGTTTTTACAAAAGTAGCTAGGTAATATGATTTAAAGTCTGGAGTAAGAGTCCTGCAACTTAACTCTTCCTTTTTAAGATGTTTCTGGCTATTTGGGGGCACTTAACCTTCCAAATAAATTTGATGATAGTGTTCTCCATTTCTTTAAAAATGTTAGTGGAATTTTTTATCAGGATTGCATTTAATCTGTATATCAATTTGGGTAGAATTGGCATCTTAACAGTTTTTTTAGCAACGCATTGTAGTTTTCTGAATACAAGTGTTTTGCCTCCTTTGTTAAGTTTATTCCTAAATATTTGATTCTTTTAGTCACTATTGTAAAGGGAATTTTTTTCCTGACTTCCTCCTCATATTGCACATTACTAGTATAGAAAGACCACTGATTTTTTATTATTAATCTTGTAGCCTGCCACTCTCCTGGAATTGTTTATTAGCTCTAGCAGCTTCGTTGTACATCTTTTGGAACTTTCTACGTATAGGATCATATCATCTATGAATAGCAAAATTTTACTTCCTCCTTTCCAATTTGGATTCCTTTTATTTCTTTTTCTTGCCTGATTGCTTTATCTAGAACCTCTAGCACTATTTTGCAAAACAGCTGTCATAGTGAATATCCTTGTATTTTTCCTGATCTCAACAGGAATGTCTTTCACCATTGAGTACAGTAGCAGGGTTTTTTTCACATATGGCCTTTATTATGTTGAGAAAGTTTCCTTCAGTTCCTGTCTTTTGTAGTATTTTTATCAAGAAAGGATGCTGTTTTTTGTCAAATGCCTTTTCTGTGTCAACAATAGGGCCATGTGACTTTTCTTTTTTGATTTATTAATGTGTTGTGTTATGGTGATTGATTTTCTTGTGTTGAAACACCCTTGCATACCTGGTATAAAACCCACTTGATCATGATGAATAATTTTTTAATGTGTTGTTGGATTTGATTAGCAAATATTTTGTTGAGAATTTTTGCATACCTATTCATTAGGGAAATTGGTCTGTATTTTTTTTCATAATGTCTTTATCTGGCTTTGGTGTTAGGGTGATATTGAAGTCACATAATGAGTTTGGCAGCATTCCTTCTCATTCAATGTTTTAGAAGAGCTTGAGTAAGATTGGTATTAAATCTTCTTTGAAAGCTTCATAGAACTCACCTGTGAAACCATCTGGTCCTGGGCTTTTCATTTTGGGGAGTTGTTTGATGACTTTTCAATCTCTTTACTTGTGATTGGTTTGTTGAGGTCTTCTATTTCTTCTAGGATCAGTATAGCTTGTTCATACATCCCTAGGAAGTTTTCCATTTCATCTACATTGTCTAGTTTGTTGGCATACAGTTGTTCATAGTATCCTCTTATGATCTATATCTGTGGGTCCAGTAGTAATGTCCTCATTTTCATTTTTTATTGTATTATTTGCATCTTCTCTCTTTTTTCTTTGTCAGTCTAGGTAAGTATTTGATGATTTTGTTAATCTTTGCAAAGAACCAAGTTTCGGTATTGTCAATTCTTCATCTTTTTTTTTTTTTTTATTCTCAATTTCGTTTATTTCTGCTCTGATATTTGTTACTTCATTTCTTCTGCTTGCTTTGGGAATAGTTTGCTGTTCTTTTACTAGTTCCTCCAGCTAGTAAAACTGCACAACTACAGCTGTGTAGTTAGGTCATTGATTTTTAGCTTTTTCTTCTTTTTTAATGCAAAAGGATTGCGGGTTATAAGTTTCTTTTCAGCACTGCCTTTGCTGCAGCCCATAGGTTTTGATATGTTGTTTCTCTGTTTTCATTCATCTCTAGATATTTATTGATTTCTTTTAAAATTTTGCCTTTGACCCACTGATTATTTAAGAGTGTGTTTTTTAATCTCTATATATTTGTGAATTTTCCCTTTTTCTGACTCTTGTTTATTTCCAACTTTATTCCATTATGATCAGAGAAAGTGCTTTGTCTAATTTTGATCTTGTTGAATTTCTTGAGATCTTCCTTGTGACTCTACATATGATCTTTCCTGGAGAAAGATCCATGAGCACTGAGAAGAATGTATATCCTGCTGTATTGGGGTACAATGTTCTGTATATATCTATTAGGTTTAGTCTATTTATCATATTATTCAATCTCTCTTTGATGCTCTGCTCAGATGTTCTATTCAATGCTGAGAGTGGTGTATGGAAGTCTCCAACTATTATTGTAGATATATATATTTTCCTTCAAGTTTTGCCATTGTTTGACTCATGTAATTGGGGGCAACCTGGTTATGTGCATATTATGATTGTTATTTCTTCCTGGTGAATTGCCCAATTTGTTAATATACAATGTTCTACCTTGTCCGTAATAAAAAGTTTGCTTTTAATGTCTGTTTCATCTGATATAAGTATAGCTGCCCCAGCCTTTTTTTTTTTTTTTTGGTTACTGCATGCATGAAATATATTTTTTCCAGGCTTTTACTTTATTTTATTGGTATCCTTGGGTCTAAAGTGAGTCTCTTTTAGACAGCATATTGATGGCTCATATTTTTTTAGCCATTCCACTGGTCTGTGTCTTTTGATTGGGGAGTTTAATCCATTAACATTCAATAATATTACTGTAAAGGCAGTTCTTACTTCACCCATTTTGACCTTTGGGTTTCATCTGTCATATTTTATTTTCATCACTTTTTTTTTCACAATTTTAGTTACTTTTACTTATATAATCTTCACTTCTAGACTCTCTTCCAAGCCTTTCTCTCATGTCTTTTCTTTTCAGGCTGTAGCTCTCTCTCTAGAATTTCCTGCAGTGCTGCTCTCTTGGTTACAAACTCTCTTAGGTTCTTTTTATTTGTGAATGTTCTAAACTTGCCCTCATTTTTGAAAGACAATCGTGCCAGATACAACATTCTTGACTGGCAGTTTATCTCTTGCAGTATCTTAATTATATGAAAACACTGACTTCTTGCCTCCATGGTTTCTGATGAGAAATTAGCACTTAATCTTATTGGGTATCCCTTGTATGTGATGCATCACTTTTTTATTTCTGCTCTCAGAATTCTATTTGTCTTTGTCATTTGTCATTCTAATTAGTATGTGTCTCAGATTTTTTAGTATGGGAGTGCATTGTGCTTCATGGACACAGATATCTATGTCCTTCAATAGGGTGGGGTTATTTTTACCATTATTTCTTCAAATAGTCCTTTTGCACTTTTTCCCTTCTCTTCTCCTTCTGGGACACCCATGACACAATCTTTGCATGTTTCTTGTCATTTAGTTCCCTGAGACCCTGTTCAATTTTTTCCATTCTTTTCTTTATCTGTTCTTTTGTATGTTCACTTTCAGAGGCCATGTCTTCAAGCTTACTGATCCTTTCTTCTGCCTCATCTAATCTGCTGTTATATGCCTCCAGTATATTTTTATTTCATTTATTGTGCCATTCCTTCCCATAAGATGTGCTATTTTTCTATGTATGCTTTCAAATTCTTCTTTTTGTGCTCACCCAGTGTCCCCTTAATATCCTTAACCTCTTTATACATCTCATTGAATTTATTAAGGACATTTGCTTGAACATCTATGATAGTTGTCTCAATTCCTTTATGACATCTGGAGTCTTATCTTGTTCCTTTGACTGGGCCAAATCTTCCTGTTTCTTGGCATGGATTGTAATTTTTTCTTGGTGTCTTGGCATCTGGCTTACTAGATACATTTATTCTGGGCACAGTTTCTCTCTTTAGTTTAGGACTTTCTTGCCCTTTCTCCCTTGCTGGTTTTGTAGTAGGAACTGAGGTTGTAGTTGGTACTGTAAGGTGTGGAGGCCGAAGGTGTCCACATTGTCCCAGGAACCAATGGAGCTTCTCCCACCTTTCTTCTCAACCATCGATATGGTCAGAGCTGCAGCCATGTGTTGTAATCCAATCTGTGCAGGCTAAGACTGTCTGTAGTTGCCTGGAGAGACTGATGAAGCTTCATGCCCCTTCCTTCTCTGCTTGAAGTGGGGATGGAGCTGTAGTTGTGGGCAGCAACTAAGCCATGCAGGTGAAAACTGGCCACAGTTGCCCAGGTAGACTGAAATAACACCCACCCCTCTCCTCCCCTGCCAGGGGTGGGGATGGACCCTCCAGAATACCCAACAACCTAATCCATGTGGGCCAAAAGTGCCTGCAGTTGCCCTGATAGACTGAGGAAGTAATGTCCCTTCTGCCCTTTAATGGATGGGGAAGGAACCAAAGGTGCCCAACAAAAGAGTTCATGTTTGCCACAATCACTTGCAGTTGTCCAGAGAGGCTGAGGAAACACAGCTCCCCTCCTATCCTATTGGGGGGTGGTGGAACCACAGGCCATCCCATCCAGTAAGTGCAAGTTTAAAATAACTGCAGTAGCCCAGAGAGGCTGAGGAAACACCAGCCCTCTCCTATCTTATTGGGAGGGATGGGGTTGGAGCCCCAGGTGCTAAACAAACTAGTCCATGTGGGCCAAAAAGTCCATGTGGGCCAAAAGAACCACCACCTTCCTCTCATCCTTTGAGGGAGTGAGATGGAATCAAAGGCACTAACAAACCAGTCCATGCAGACCGAAAGCACCTGCAGAGAGGCTGAGGAAACACAGCTCCCCTCCTAGTCTATGGGGTGAAGGATGGAGCCCCAGGTGTCTGACTATCCAATCTGTGCCAGTCAAAGCCCCTGCAGTTGCCAGAGAGGCTGGTGCAGGTGCCCATAGCTTCCTCCCTGCCTGAATTGGGGCTGGGACCTAGTCTAGGCCTGCAGTCTGATCTGGGTGAAAAGAAGCCAATCCCTACTGTCACTGTAATTTTCAATCAGCCCTGTTTCCCCTCAAGATGAGGGTGGAGTTAAAATGGTGGTTACAGGCCTCTTTCTGATTTGAACAGGTTCAAACTTTAGCTGTTCTTAGGATTATAATATACCCAACCAATTTTTCTAATCAGTAGCTGAAGTTGTTGCCCAACCATCTCTTCCTCCCTCATTTTTAAGAAATGGAGCTTCCAACTCAAGCAATGGAATAGCTCCTGAGGTGGCTGGCTCCATAAGTGTAAGATGGGCACTTGTCTCCACTGCATGGAGTGTTTTACTAACAAATCTTCACTGAAGATGGGCAGTCTCCTTTCATTCTTTCAAGAATGTTGCAAGATGCTCTTCTGGTCCCCTGGTTCCCCCAAACATGTGCTTTAGATAGCTCTGGGTGATTTTTTTTCCCTCTGATTATTAAAGTTTGAATATGCCCACTTTTTAAAAATACATTAAAAAAATTTTTTTAAGAAGATATTTACATTACATTAATGTTACACAAAAATTATAGGGATTCCCATATGCCCCACCTCCCAAACTTCCCACAACCTCCCACATAAACATCCTTGCAGAGGGCACATCACCTGCAATGGATACACACATCTGGGGGCTTTGCCATTCAGCATGGACCATAGTTCACATTGTAGACCACACTCTCTCCCACACAGTTCTGCATGTTATATGATGATATAAAATGGCCTATATCTGTCATTGCAATGTCACTCAGGATAATTCCAAAGTCCCCAAAAAACCCCTGTATTACAACTACTTTTCCCTCTCCCTGCCCCCAGGGCATACAGTGGCCCCTGGCTCCACATTAATGTTGTGAATTCTTCTGAATCACAATATATCTATAACAGAATACCAGTAAGTCCACTCTAGTCCATAGCTCTTGCCCCCATCCTGATGAGTCTGGGATGGTGATGGCCACTTCACTTCTAATTGAGAAGGGGCTTATATCCCATGGATAAGATGGATGGGATTATCTGCCTGCAGCTGTAGACTCTCTCCATTCCCTGGGGTGGCCATTGTCCATCATCATCTCCCCACCAGGTGTCTAAGGTAAGTCCATTGAGCTGTAGAGTAAGAGTTGCAGCTACACTGAGATTCTGGGCCCAGCTGGCACATGCACAGCCCAAAGACTCCAGTCTCTGGATGTACACCTACAAACTCCAGCACCATATATAGGTTTGGATAGATGAATCATGTTCAGGGAAGACATAGTTAGGTCAAACTCTGTCACTCTCAGGAGCACAAATTACAAAGTAGGGAGCACTGGCAAGGCACCAAACTCCGGAGCTATCCATCCTGACACAGGACCTGGGTGTCTACAGAGCCTTCAGGAGCCCCACTATTTTGGGTGATATCTGTCGGCGCCGCGGCCGGTCGGTAGGCCGCTGATCGCCGATCACTACCGCTGTAAGCTGCCGCCGCTGATCGCCATTTCTAGATGGTCCCTCAGTGACCCGGCGGTTGGGGGACGAAGGGAGGCAGGTTGCAGCTCACAGGGCTCAGGCGTCCCTGAGCACAGTGAGCCGAGGACCAGGGTCTGCATCTCGAGCTGCAGACAAGAGTGGGGAGACGGACTCTTCCCGGTTACCAGCGGAAGGTGAGTAACGAATATGGAGACAATTGCACACTCCGGAGACAAGGTTGAGCTCCAAGTCTGAGTTTGTTAGGCAGGCTCTGATATTTATATAGAGCGGGGAGGGTTGAGTGAAACGGGGGAAGGGTAAGGCATACTGGGCAGATTCTGATTGGCTGGGATGGGTTTATGTCCATATAAGGTATGGAATGTGTATGAGATAAAGGGGGTGGGGCCGAGCTGCGGTGGCCATCTTGAAGCACATGGCATGGAGAGGTTGCTACAGATGTCAGCAGCCGATTGGCTGCAGTAGCTGCAAAAGCGTCCGTCTCTGGTTGGTTGCGGCACTTGGCGCCAAGACAGTGTCCACGCCTCGGTTTTCTCGGGCAGTGCCCTCGGAGCTTCCGTACTGCCCTCGCCTCTCCCCCCTACACCTTCTCCCACAGATATCCACTGTGGAAGTCTATGAGGTCCTACTGAGATGTTCATAAGCGTTACCTCTGGGATGACCTCCCAACTCACTTTGAGGTCTCTTAGCCATATGAACTTATTTGTCTTTACCTTTCCCTATTTTATTCAAGGTATTTTTCCAGTCATATTGCCAGTTGGCACTTGGTAGTAATCCCTCGGTGTCAGGGAGGCTCAACCACAGGAGTCATGTCCCACACTGGGAGGAAGATAATGCATTCATATGCTGAGTTTGGCTTAGAGAGAGGCCACATTTGAGCAATAAGGAGGCTCTCAGGAGGCAACACTTATGCACCCATAACAATAGGCTAAGTTTCAATTTCAAGAGCAAAGACTCATAAGGATAGTGTTCAATAACAGGGCCCATCAGTGGATTATCCTTCTTTTCCAGACTGCCCCTGCACTTGGGGGACTGTTGCTGCTCCCTTGGAGAAGGTGGCAGAGATCTCCAGGATTGGAATTCAGTATTCTTTAATTTATTGAGTGATTCTCCACCCACTGTGACAATGCCCCATGAACATTTGAACAATTTTATATACCTTGTATGTTTGTTCAGGTGAACTTCCTCCCATGCACTCCCCATCCCTGACACCCCCCAGCAACGATCTCCTCCAACCCCAATTGTAACCCTTCTGTGATCCAAAGCTTCTTTAAAGATGAAGCCAATATAATAGCCAAATACAATTAATTGGAAAATGAAATAATAATGATAAGTTTAAATGTGAGAGATAAAATACGTGAAAACTCAAAAAAAAAATGAAATATAAAATAAAATTAAAAGATTGGGATATTTAAAAAATGAAAAAAAAGTATTTTTTTTTTCATTTTGGCTTTTATACTACAATATCTGGCGTCCAGTCTGTACCGTGTCACCTTCTCCCTCTCATTCCCCAGTGTTTCACTATTTTTCATTTTGTTTTCAAAGAAGTTTTAGGTTACAGCAAAGTCACACACAGAATACAAGAGACTCATATACTCAACCTCTTCCCCTTTTCCTCATACCATATTAAAACCTTTTTGTATGTGGATGGTAGCATTGTTATAAATGATATACAAATAGTGAAATATAGCTACTAAACATTGTCAATGATTTACAGTATGGTTTACATTTTAGACTGTACACTTTTATAATATTTGATGATATTTACCATGTCCTGTGTCCATCACTGTAAGGTAATGAAGAAAATTTCCACTGATGACTAAATACCCCTTGTTTGATCTATTCTGTTCCTCCCTCCCCATCCCCCAGGTGTCCACGATGACCCCCTGGCTTGACTCCTTGGATGACAAGATTCATAGTTACATGCACCAAGAGGTCTTGACACACTGGTTTGTTCTCCTCTATTAGGAACCACCTTTGCTCTTGAGAGACCCCCACCTGTCTATTTCTGAACAAATCAGTCCTCTTAAAGATGGGAGTCCAACCCCTTCCATCTCATTATGTGGGTCTGCACCCACTGATACAACACAATATGACAGGATGAACACTCATACACTCCCTACAAGCCTGTTCCAGGGGCACCCTGTCCTGATTGCCCCATCAACTAACACCATAAACCAGTGACTCTTCCTTTTCATGTTGCAATAAGAGCATTCCCACCTCTGTACTTTCAACCTCATACCCACAAATTCACAGTGTTCACCTGGTCCCTCTACCATCTCTCCCCCTAGTATCCTGGGTATTCTAACCCACTCTACCCAATCTACCCATCTGTCAACCTTGTACCACCAAACCCAATAATATCACTACCCACCTGTCCTATCCCTTCAATACACAACTACACTCTTTCACTTTACCATACATTACATCCATATGGGTGATAGCTCACAAATTTCTCTTCTCTTTCTCTTTCTCGTAAACCTATCTTTCAGACAATAGCTCTCTGAGACTGCTCAATTTCCTTAATTTATATCAGTGAGGTCATGTACTGTTCATCCTTCAATGCCTGGCTTGCTTCAGTCAACATAAGGTCTTCAAGATTCATCCATGTTATCCCATGTGTTAGCACTTTATTCCTTCATACAGCTGAGTAATATTCCATTGTATGTATGTACCACATTTTGTTTATCCATTCATCTGTTGATGGAAACCTGGGTTGATTCCAACTTTTGGCAATATTGAAAAATGCCATTATGAACATTGGTGTGCTTATATCTTTTTGTGTTTTGCTTTCAATTCCTCTGGGTATATACCCAGTAGTGGAATTGCTAGATCATATGGAAGATCTATAGTTAGTTTTCTGAGGAACCACCAAACTGTCCTCCACAGTGGCTGGATAATTCCCACAATTCCACCAGCAGTGGATGAGGGTTCCTGTTCCTCCACATCCTCTCCAACACTTATAATCTGCTGTTTTTTTAATAGCCACCATTCTAATGGGTGTAAGATGGTATTTCATGGTAGTTTTGATTTGCATTTCCCTAATAGCTAGCAATGTTGAGCAGTTTTTCATGTGCTTTTTAGCCATTTGCATTTCTTCCTTGGAGAAGTGTGTTTTCAGGTCACTTCCCCATTTTTTAAATGGGTTGTTTGTCTTTTTATGTTCAAGGTGTAGGGGTTCTTTATATTTGCAGATGTTATACTCCTATCAGCTATATGGTTGCCAAATATTTTCTCCCATTGGGTAGGCTGCCTTTTTATTTTCTTGATATTGCCCATTGAGGTGCTAAACTTTTTAATTTTGAGGAGATCCCATTCATCTATTTTTTCTTTTGCTGCTCATACTTCGTATATGAAGTTCATGAAACATTTCCTACTACAAGGTCCTGTAGATACTTCCCTACATTATCTCCCAAGGTATTTATGGTCTTGGTTCTTATATTTAGATCTTTGATCCATCTTGAGTTGATTTTTGTATAAGGTGTGAGATGGTGCTCCTCTCTCATTCTTTTGGATATGGATACCAGTTCTCCAAGAACCATTGTTGAAGAGGCCATTCTCTCCCAACTGAGTGGGCTTGGTGGCCTTGTCAAATATCAGATGATGGTATATGTGAGGATTTATATCAGAACTCTCAATTCAGTTCCATTGGTCAGTATGTCTATCCTTGTGCCAATATCATGCAGTTTTGAGCACTGTAGCTTTGTAGTATGTTTTAAAGTAAGGTAGTGTGATACCTCCAACTTCATTTTTCTTTTTCAAAATTTCTTTGGCAATTCAGGGCCTTTTACCCTTCCAAATAAATTTTGTAGTTAGTTTTTCCAATTCATTAAAAAATACAGTGTTGATTTTCATTGGGATTGCATTAAATCTGTATATTATTTGGATTGGGTAGATATCTTGATGTTTAGTCTTCCTATCCATGAACAGGAAATATTTTTCCACTTACTTAATTCTTCTTTGATTTTCTTTAACAGTGTTGTGTAGTTTTCAGTATATGAGTCCTTTACATCTTTAGTTAAATTTATTCCTAGATATTTTATTCTTTTAGTTAGTAGTGTAAATGGTATTTTTTTTCTTGATTTCCTCCTCAGATTGCTTGTTATTGGGGTACAGAAATGCTACTGATTTTTAAGCATTGATCTTTTAGCCTGTGACTTTACTGAACTCCTTTATAAGTTCTAGAGGCTTTGTTTTAGATTTCTCAGGGCTTTCTATGTATAGGATCATGTCATCTGCAAATCATTAAATTTTTCCTTCTTCTTTTCTAATTTGGATGTCTTTTATATTTGTTTCTTGCCTTGGTTCTTGAGCCAGCGCTTCTAAGACAATAATAAATATGAGTGGTGATAGTGGGCATCCTTGTCTTGTTCCTGATCTCAGAGGGAAGGCTTTTAGGATTTCACCATTGAAGATGATGTTAGCTATGGGTTTTTCATATATAACCTTTATCATTTTCAGAAAGTTTCCTTCTATTCTTCCCTTTTGCAATGTTTTTATCCAGAGATAGTGCTGTATTTTGTTGAATGCTTTTTCTGCATCTATAGAGATGATCAGGTGATTTTTGTTTTTCAATCTGTTTATGTGGTGTATTACATTGATTGATATTCTTATGTTGAACCATCCTTGCATACCCAGGATGAAACCCACTTGGTCACGGTGTATAATTCTTTTCATATGTTGTTGAATGCAGTTAGCAAGTATTTTGTTGAGGATTTTAGTGTCTAGATTCATTAGAGAGATCAGTCTGTAATTTTCCTTTCTTGTGGTATGTGTCTTTGGCTTTGGTATTAGGTTAATGTTGGCATCAAAGAATGAGTTAGTCAATGTTCATTCTACTTCTCTTTTTTGGAAGAGCTTCAGCAGGATTGGTGTTAGCTCTTTCCAGAATGTTTGGTTGAATTCACCTGTGAAGCTGTCTGGTCCTGGGCTCTTCTTAGTTGGGAGGTTTATGATGACTGAGCCTATCTCTTTACTTGTAATTGGACTGTTGATTTCATCAATTATTTCTTTTATCAATGTAGGCTGCTTGTGAGTTTCAAGGAATTTGTCCACTTCCTCTAAATTATCATTCTTGTTGGCAAATAATTTTTCAAATTATCCTCTTATGATTCTCTTTATTTCTGTGGGATTATCATGATATCTCCTTCCTCATTTCTTATTTTGTATATTTGCATCTGCTTTCTCTTTTTCTTTGTTAGTCTGGCTAAAGGTTTGTAAATTTTATTGATCTTCTCGAAGAACCCGCTTTTGGTTTTGCTTCTTTTTTCTAGTGCTTTCTTATTTTCTATTTTATTTAGTTGTGCTCTAATTGTTATTTCCTTCTTTCTACTTCATTTGGGGTTAGTTTGTTGTTAGTTTTCCAATACCTCCTGGTGTGCAGTTGGGTCTTCAATTTTAGCTTTCTTCTTTTTTATTTTGCTTTATTTTTCTTTATTTATTTTTAAAAAGGGTATTTATTTGGGGTAAAAGCTTACAGTTACAAAGCCCTAAAGAGTTCAACTCAAGGTTGATTTCTCACCAAAGTCAGTTGCCACGTGTTGAAGCAAGATGGCAGGCAATCTCTCCTGGTCTCTCCTTCCTTCTTCCCCTTAAGGATCCATGGCCCAGCTGAGATTTCAACTGTAGGCTGGCATAGGGCTCATCTCTCAGGGCTTCTTAGCTGCTCTGTTCTCTTCATAAAGTCAGCTGTAAACTGTCAGGCAAATGGCTCATCTCTCCCCAGAACTCCAGGATCAAAACTGACAAAGTTCTCTCTTCTTCTGTGTGTCTTCTTGAGTGAGTGCCTGTTTATATCAGCCCACCAAGGGGGCAGGGACTTAACCTGTGTTATACCCTACTTACTTGGTCGATTCAAAGCCCTAATCATAACATAATTAAATCAAAGACATCTCAGCTGAATCTAATACAATCAAAAGGGAACATGCTCAGAGGAACAGACCACTTTACAGACATAATCTCTCTTTGGAGTTCATAAATAATCTCAAACTGCTACACAGCTTTTAGAGAAAAGGAAGATATAGGCTTTTATATTTAAGAGGCCTTAGAAACATATTTTGAAATTTGATATTTCTAATTCTAATTATGTATTTCCTGTTCATTTCTTTAGGAAAGCAAATTTGTTTTTAAAAGTTTTCAGAGTACCATAGTTA
Organism: Cabassous unicinctus; assembly: GCA_029593785.1. Lineage (NCBI taxonomy): Eukaryota > Metazoa > Chordata > Mammalia > Cingulata > Chlamyphoridae > Cabassous > Cabassous unicinctus. The sequence goes on from JAQZBX010000302.1 coordinate 17,631, forward strand.
GAGAACACTAACTTTAAGGATTCTCTGCAGCTTTGATAATGAAAAAAAAACTACTAGAACATAATTAAAGAAGCTGCTGATAAGTTCATTAATCAAGTGTATCTGCTGTGCATTATACTGAAACAAATCGAAAGGGATGCTGTGCTAGCCAAAAACTCCCTCTCAAATAAAGTCAAAATTGAAGATAAACTAAATTGACTTTTCCTTTGTTATTGATTTCTCTCTAAGTAGATCCATTTCTAAAACCAGGAGTAAAGAAAGTTGCCCCTATACATAGATTTAAGCCTCTGCTAAGATTCTGCATATACAGTCCCTTTGTACTATCCAGGTTAATTTGAACTATATTTAATCAGTCTGCCTTTAGTTTTGTTTTTGTTGTTTGCATTTATATCCTACATATTACTTCATTTTTAAATTGCTAAATATCCTTAGAAGGAAGAGAGAGAAACATAAAACACCTTGCTCACTGCAATAAGACAATTGGTTTTCTAACCCAACCAAAAGGATAAAATAGATTTATATATATGGGCTACCAAAATAATCTGACAATGGACAAATATATTTGTGAGCAGCTGGAATTATTCCAGTCCTTACCACCTTGTATGGTGCCTTAGCTATAATAATGGCTGTGAGGTATTGTTACCTGAAAACACATGTAGTCAGATTTTCATTTGTGGTTAGAGTAGATCTCCCAGAGAGGTCTCTGCAGAAGGTTGAGATTCTCTTCTTTGAGGAGCACTTTTTTTTATGATCTGGAACCATCTTGCCAACCATCACCAGCATCAAATCATTTTCACTCTTCACTCATTTCTCTTTTCTTTTGGAATATACACAATTTCTTCCCAGCTTACATTTCTGAAGTTGTGAAAATGTCCAGATCAAGACATCATCAAGGCAATACCTTCTTCCTGAAGACCAGCTGCCAGCAATCCTAGACTCCCCTTTCACACGGCAAGGCACATGGCGGTGTCTGCTGGTCTCTCCCCTCTCTTCCAGGTTTCATTGCTTCCAGCTTCTTGCTTCCATGGCTTTTTTCTTCTTTTTTAATATATGCATTTATGTTTATGAATTTCCCTCTCAGTACAGCTTTGGCTACATCCCATAGGTTTTGATATATTGTGTTGTCATTTTCATTTGTTTCAAGGTAGTTACTGATTTCTTTTTAGATTTCCTCCTTGGCCCACTGTTTGTCTAAGAGTGTGTTGTTTAACTTCCATATCTTTGTGCCTAATCCGGTTCTCTGGCCCTTAGTGATTTCCAATTTCATTCCATTGTGGTCAGAGAATTTACTTTGTATAATCTCAATCTTTCTGAATTCATTGAGAGTTGTTCTGTGGCCTAGGATGTGGTCTATCTTGGAGTATGATCCATGTGCACTCGAGAAGAATGTATATCCCATTGTATCTGGGTGTAGCTTTCTGTATATGTCTAATAGGTCCAGCTCTTTTAATGTATTATTCAGAGTCTTAGTTTCTTTATTGATTCTCTTTCTAGATGTTCTGTCTAATGGTGGTAATGGTGTATTTAAGTCCCCCACTTTAATTGTAGAGGTATTTATGTCTCCACTTTGTTTTCCAAGTGTTTGCCTCATGTATTTTGAGGTGCCCTGATTAGGTGTATAAATGTTTATGATTGTTCTTTTTCTTGAAAGATTACCCCTTTTACTCATATGTAGTGTCCATCTTTGTCTCTTACAATAGTTTTGCTTTTAAGTCTATTTTGTCCAATATTAATATAGCTACTCCCGCCCTTTTTTTGGTTGATGTTTTCTTGTAAAATTGTTTTCCAGCCATTCACTTTCAGCCTCCTATAACTTCTGGGTCTATTGTGGGTTTCTTATAGACAACATATAGATGGGTCATATTTCCTTATCCATTCTGCTAATCTGTGTCTCTTGACTGGTGACTTTAATCCATTAACACCCAGTGTTATTACTCTCAAGGAATTTGTTACATCAGCCACATTTTCTTTGGGTTTATGTATGTCATATGTTGTTTCTAATTTTTTTTTTGTCTTTTTAGTTGTCCTTACACTCTCCTCCAGCTCTCTCTCTCCTGTTTTCTCCTTTCAACCTTTAGAACTTCTTTTAGTATTTATTGAAGTGCAGCTTTCTTATGTGCATAATCTCTTAATTTTTGTTTATCTGTGAATATTTTGAACGCTCCGTCAATTTTGAATTCCATCTTTGTTGGATAGAGAATTCGTGCCTGGAAGTTTTTTTCTTTGAGTACCTTGACTATGTCATACCACTGTCTTCTTGCCTCCATGGTTTCAGATGAGAAATCAGCACTTAATGTTATTGTGCTTCCCTTGTATGTGATGGTTCTCCTTTCTCTTGCTGCCTTTAGTATTTTCTCTTTGTCTTGAGCATTGGACATTTTGACAAGGATATATCTTGGAGCAGGCATTTTAGGATTTATACTGTTTGGGGTGCGCTGTGCTTCCTGGACATGTACATGCAACCCCCTCAATAGGGTTGGGAAGTTTACAGCCATTATTTCCTTCAACACTCCTTCTGTTCCAGTTCCCTTCTCTTCTCCCTCTGGGATGCCTATATTGCATATGTTTTTGCATTTTGTGTTGTTGCTTTAATCCTTAAGTGCCTGCTAGATGTTTTCTATCTTTTTATCTATCTGTTCTACTACCTGTTTGATTTCAGCTGTACTGTCTTTCACATCACTAGTTCTTTCTTCTGCCATTTCAAATCTGCTGTTATGTGATTCCATTGTCTTTTTAATTTCTTGGCGTGTGCCATTCATCACCATCATATCCATTATCTTTTATGTATGTTTACAATTTCTTCAATATGTTCTTCCAGTGTCTTCTTAATATCCTTAATCTCTTCCTCCACTTCATTAAGTTGGTCCATGATATTTGTTTGGACAGCTTTGATTAGTTGTTTGATGTTCTGCATCTCTTCCTGGTTTTTAGTTTGTTCATTGGACTGGTCCATGTCTTCCTGTTTCTCAGTATGTTTTGTAATTTTTGTCGCCCTCTGGTCACCATTTTATCTTGATGAGTTTGTTCAGTTGATTAGCTTCTCTCTCTGCTTTAGAGTGTTATTTAGCTGGTGATTCTGTGTGTGTGTTAAGTTTTCTCTTTGATACTTTCTTCTTGTTGTTCTATTTCCTTGCTGCTTTCTATGTTCCCTTGAAGGAAAAAGATTATAGCCAGAGGAATCAAAAGAGGTAAGAAAGGAAAAATGATAATAGTGGTAATAATAAAAGTTAGAAGAGGGTTCATATTAGACTTAGTAATGTATATTTAACTCATGTAGGCAGTGTAGAGTAATAGGGAAAAAATGGAGTACCTACAATTGAATGGCAAACCAAATAGAGAAAAATATATAGAATGATTTAAAAGGCCAGAATGATGAGGAGAGAGAAAAAGAGTAAAGAAAGAGCTGAAGGGAAAAAGTTAGTAAAAAAAACTGTATAGAGAAGATAGATATTGAAACCAGTAAAGTTGAGGACTAATGAAAAAAGGTGGAATGTAAGAACCACAACAGAAAGCAAAAGATACAAAGGTGAAGGAAGTTAAAGAGATAGCGTTGGTAGACAAAATCATTATACACAGAAAATGGGAAATCAAGGAAGAAGCACAGCAAAGAAGATTAAAGCTAGCAGCACCGATTAAAAAAAAATGCTGGGGGAGGAAAGAGGAAAGAAAACAAGAAACAAACAAACAAACAAACAAACACCAAACAAACACAAAAGCAAGCAGTCAAACAAAGCTAAGGAAGAACAGCATTCCTTCTTGGGCCCTTGTGGAGCCTCTCAGTCTGCCTGTGTTCATCAATCAATTACCCTGCAGGCTTCTCTTGCAGGTTTTGAGGCAGATTTTAGTGAGTAAACTAAGTTAAAATTTTTTGAAGTAACCTTTTGTTTTGTTTTCTTTTGGAGAAATGAGGGATGCAAAAGAAGTTACTGCAACAATAATGTCTATGTTTTCCCTGTCCTACATTATCAGCTGGATGTTAGATATCCTGGTGAATCACTACTCTTAGAGGAACCAGGAATCGAACTAGAGACCTCATATATTCAAAACAGAAATTTCTCCACTGAGCTAACTTACTGATTGGGTCAGTTAGCTCTTCAGAAAACTATTTAGTCACTTTCCCCTGGGAAGGTTTTACTTTCCTGTGGTAGAGGTTTCAGCAGGCTGTATGAGCAGATTCCCCCACCACTCTCCTGGTCAGGTTGAGTTCCCTTTTGAAATTCAAATGAGACCCTGATGACTGAGTTCACCTCACTGAAATGGTTTCAAGCCTCTTCTAAGCCACCCCCTCCTCCCAGGGGACCCTAAATAGGCTTGTGGAAACTTATTAAGTACTACCCACTGCCTGACTCCCTTAGGGGAATTGAAATTCTGATAGTCCTCAGTGTGGAACTATTAAATTGGCTGAGTTCGTCCTCTCTCAAGCCAAGCCTCTGTATCTCAGGTCAGTTAGGTAAATCAGGCTTCCCCAGCAGATTTGCCTCTCCCCTCAACCTGGTGCCACTTCAAGCCAGCTTGTGTGCTCTGCAAACTTCTAAGGAAAAAATATAGAAAAAATATATAGAATGATATAGTGAACCAAGTTCACTGCACCAAAATGATTTATAAGCCTCTTCTAGACCACCCCCTCCACCCAGGGGACCATAAATCGGCTTGTGAAAACTTATTAAGCATTACCCACTGCCTGACTCTCTTAGGGGTGTTGAAATTCTGATAGTCCTCAGTGCAGAACTATTAAATTGGCTGAGTCTGCCCTCTCCCAAGCCAAGCCTCTGTATCCCGGGGCAGTTAGGTAAATCAGGCTTCCTCAGCAGATTTGCCTCTCCCCTCAGCCTGATGCCACTTCAAACTGACTGGTGTACTCCCCAAAGCTCTAAGGGGGTCCAGCCAACCAAACCCACAGAAAGGAAACCCCTCACCACCCTTTGCCAGAACCCTCCCACTCTTGGAGAATGCTCCTGCTAGCTAGGTTGCCTGTGGGAGTTGGGGCTTACCCTAGCCTTTGCCCCAAAGGTGGAGCTTAGCCATCTGCATCCATGATTTCTAGCTCAGGGCTAAAAACTCATGGTTCTATCTTGAGCAATCTATATCCCTGTCCAGCTCCCTCCAGATCCATGTCCCAAAAGCTCTCGCTCCATGGGTTTCCAGAACAGCTCACTTGGGCAGGATCCTGTCCCCAATCAGCTGTCTTTTGCCAGAGAGATGGTGAGTGCCCTCTTAAACTGATGTCATCTTGCCTCTGAGTTTTCAGCTCTGGGTGATTAATTACTGCCCTGTAGGATGAGCTGACTCTTGGAGCTCCTTACTCTGCAGCCATCTTAGATATACTGTTTTTGATATAGTAATTAAAGCTCTATAATTTTATTTCCTCCCTAAATCATCTTCCCTTTCAATCTTCCAAATCCATGGTTGAGCAGTGAGGCTCATTGTTCCAAGCTGTCTAAGAAAAAGCGTCATTGAGTCTCAAGATCTCTAGCAAGTCCTGAAAATCAAACTTTTTTAGTAAAAGAGTTTCTAAACTTCTGTGGAACTCAATTGTGCTCCAAGAGGCATAACTCAGGACATGACAAAGGAAGTGAAAAGCCCTGCTCTTCTGGTTCAGGGGGCTGCAGCAATAAGCAAGGCAGAGGTAGAGCCAGCAGGGAGGCACTTTATGATTCTGTTTACCCCTTCTTGAGGCTGCAGTCTGATTTGAGGGTAAGGGGGGTTTACAAATACACAAAGAGATATGTGAAAACTATGGTGATTAGAGGTGGATGGCTTCCTGATTTGTATTGAAGAAGTCCCACATGTAATGTGCCAATATGGCACAAGAAGATGGCACAAAAGTGGTGACAGAAGTTTGATAGATGTGTGTGAGGCTACACTCTCTTCTCCCCATGCTTTGAATAGCATGCAAGGAACCCAGGCATGTCCTAGTGCATAGATGCAGTTACACTTTTATGAAGACCAGACCTTCATAGAATCAAAGAGGACCAATGTGCAATGGCTTTGTAACTAGGAGATGATGGCTGCACCATCAGTGTTAGTAATGAGGGCCAGCACATTGCCTCAAAATGTCTACTGGGACAAGTCATACCTCAGTCATTACCAGCCTAGAAGCTGAACACACCAAACATGTTGTAGCAGAGAACTGCAAGATCCAGTCTTGTGACCTTATAGTGTGTCCTAGGGTGAGCAGCATCAGCAGTACCTGGAACCTGGCCAGATGTGCAGGATCTGTGGTACAACCCCTGACCCAAAGAATCAGAATCTACATTTAAACAACATCCACAGGGTAATTCATATCACATGTAAGGTTAAGAAACACTGATCTTGAAAACTCTGTGTGGAACCAAATGTTCTGCCTCTCCCCTACCACCACCAAGAGATCGCATATCACAACCACAATCCAGGTGATCTCTTAAAGGAAAGCAAAAGAAAGGGGAGAAAATGTGAAAGATGAACAGTATCCAAAAGTCACTTAAAGATGCCATTTGAATTCTTGAATTGAACTATCTTTACTGGATTAGACCAAAACTGGCCACAAAGAATAAATTACAGGTGGAAAATAATGAAACTGCATTTTCTTTGCCTATTTGAACACATAGGGTTACATTATAAGTCCTGCAATAGAATGATCAGTGCATTTGGGGGGCAGAGATGGTTTTCCTATTTATGTTTTTCATTAGCCATGATTCTTTCTCAGTCAAACCAGATGAATATTGCATGCATTGCTGTTTCTTATCAAGCACTTCTTTTTTTATAGCAATCCTGGTCTTCTGTGCATCTTGTTGTACATGAAACAGTTTTATAAATTTGCTTAGCAGAGGATCAAGCTAAAAGCCAAGTGTTTGTTTTGTTTTGTTTTTGTCTGGGATTTAGCCAAGTCTGGGCATGTCTGCAGAGTTGGTTGAGAGGGTTGGCAGGGCTCTATTTACTTAAGGGTCTACGGCCCCTTTTGGGCAATAACTCATCCTAGAAGCTCAGAAGAACAGACATTGATCTAGGTGCTGTGGATATGGGGGGCGGGGGGAATATAGCTTTTAACCTCTCCACCCCTGTCTAGCTCCTGTCCAATCTCATTTCAGAGTAATCTACACTTTCCTTCTCCTCTTGCTCACTTCTCATTCAGTCCACACCCCACTGTAATCTGACACCTGCCCTATCTCTTTTCTTTGAAACAGATCTTGCTGCCATCACTAATCATTGACTCCTGGAGATACTGTCTGGTCCTTACCCCTCTTCTCTATTTGACACTTGCTAATCTCTTTTTGACAACTTCATCTCATTTGTAATTTTAACACCACCACAGTCTTCTGATCCTTCATCTACTTCCATGACTATACCTTTTCTGTCTCTTTTTTGGGACTCCTGTTCTGCCTGCCTCTTCTTACCCCATACATGGCCCCTTTGTAAATTCATCACAACTCTCAATGTTTCAGCTACTGCTTTATATGCTGATATCCCTAAAGTCTAAATCACCAGCCTGCATCTCTTTCCCACAATCTTCAGGCACATATATATTATATATATACATATACATATACATATACATATACATATACACATATATACATATGTACATATATACATATATACATATATATGTATGTGTATATATATGTATATATATGTATATATATCACCTGTGAAGAACAAACTCCTTCCTGCTCTTTCTCCAATAATTTCTTTTGAAGTTAGTGCCATTGTGGCAGTTTGAGATTATTTATGAATCTCAAAAAAAGAGAACGATTATGTTTTTAAACTGGTTTGTGCCTCTGGGTATGATACTCTTTAATTGTATTAAATTCAAAGGTTTTAGGTTTACCTAAATCAATTTAGGGCTTTTGATTTGACTCAGGTTGTGTTCCCACCCCCTTGGTGGGCCTATATAAATGGATGGTCTCACAAGAAGACACACAGGAAGAGAGAGAGCTCCATAATCATGGGAAGAGAGAACTTGGTCATTTTTGTCCTGCCATGTGACAGAAAGAAGAAAGTTTAAATGGCTAAAACCCTGGGGAGAGATAAGCCATTCACTTGATAGTTTACAGCTGAAAAGAACAGAGCAGCTGAGCAGCTAAGAAGGCCCAGAAAGAAATGAGCCCTATGTAAGCCTACAGCTGAGATCAGAAGAAGCTGGAACCACAGGAGCCTTAAGAGGAAGGAGAGACCAGGCAGACATCACCTGCCATCTTGCTTCAACATGTGGTAACTGACTTTGGTGAGAAAGAAATCTTGAGATGGACTCTTTAGGGCCTTGTAAATGTAAGTTTTTACCCCAAATAAATACACTTTATAAAAGCCAACACATTTCTGGTACTTTGCATTAGCACCCTTTTGGCAGACTAATACAGCCATCTCATTATCCAAACCAGAAACCTAAGCATCCATCCCAGTTTCCTCCTGCTCCTTCACCCCACAAATTACCAAATTCAGATGATTTTACCCAAATATTTTTCAAAAAATTCCTCTTCTCTAAATCTCCACTATCATGGTTCTAGACTGGCCCTGTTCATCTCTTGCTCACCAGTGATCCTTATAGCTGGTCTTCCTGCCTCTGGTTTCAGTTCCATTAAAGCTGTCCCCACTGCAGGAGCCTCCAGAGAGCACTCCTGTGCTTATAAAACCACCCAGACTCTCCATTGCTTAGAGGATAAAGTTCCAGAGGTCACAGCCTGTGTTTCTGGCCTCAGTTCTTGTAAGTGTTGACTTTCTCTTTCTGCTTGCAGATCTCTGCTTGCATGGGCTTAATCTCATCATAACTCCTTGGAATACCCTTTCTTGGCTCTTCTTCCCTATGGACACCTCACTATATCTACCTGCAGAGGTTGCTGGCTTCATTCTTTCAGGATCAGCTTATTGTAACCTACTGTAAAAAGTCTTCTCTGATAGGCCCTCCACATGGAGAGGAGAATGAGTTACCTCCCTCTGTGCTTCCATAGTGGGTTGTGTGTCTGTTCATCACTATGCTTTTATGTTACCTTAAAACTGCCTGTTCTGTCTTTCTCACTGGTCTATGAACTCCTTTTGAAAAATGCTAAGTGCAGGACAGATATTCAATTAATGTTTGTGAAAAGAGGCACCAAATCCAAGATTTTCTATGACTTGAGATTCACAAGGCTATTGACATGAAAGCCAAGCCTAACTGTGATTTTATCCCAAACTGCCCTTGTAGTGCCAGCTTCTCCTCTGGGAGATGAGATGTTACTGGCACTATGTTAGCCTTCTACTCTTGCTCCATTTAGCATATCCAATGGTGGGAAATCCACTTGACCCAGGACTGTGAGGCATGGTCATTATCATTTGATTTTAATGCCCATCTGGGTCTTATACCAGTACACTGGCTTTTTTCCCCCACATTGGACTTAAGTAAGGCATTTAAGGGTGAACTTGGGGGTTAAGCAAACAGATATGGATACATTTGAGAATAGGACCATTAAATATCTGTGTAACATACCATTGAGCCTTTCAGTGTTTGAGACCTAAAGTTTTATTAGTCCAATTCACCTGACTAATTTTATGTAAATGTGGGTTTACATTGTAAGCATCCTTTAAATGCCACCCCATAACTTCACTATGACCACAGAGTGAGGATTCTTGATGAGGGTGTATCACAAAAGTTTTCACTTGCCTGAGCAGGGGCTAAAGACAGCAGGTAGATGTTAGGAAAACTCTGCTGAAACACATGTTCTTACATAAGCATTTAAACAGATGTTAGAGTAGGAAATGTCCTTAGGGATCATCTTGGCCAACTCTCATTTTAGAGATGCAGAAGCTGAGACTAGTAAATGTTTTAAGCCAGTGTTCCCAGATGTTAGCACAAGAAATGTGCTGGGCAGCATTTAAATCTCCTGGAAGAATGGATATAAATATAAATTCCCTGTTCTTATCCCATCATCAAGAATTTTAATCTGATAAGAGGTGGAAATCATTGGTTTCAGTGATTTGCCAAGTTATCCACTCACAATCAAACTTAGAATATGGGTTCTCTGCTTTCCACACCACAACATGCTACCTCTGTAACATAAGTTTCTTGCTATTCCTTCCAGGTTTGTGTTGTTCACAAATATGATAAATAAGTCATCTTTATTTTCATACAAATAGTTTTTAAAATGTTCACATAGACAAGATTAGAGAAGAGCCTTTTAGCTCCCATTAGAGACCTCTGATGGTGGACATCATTCTATTAACATGCATCCCTCTGGAATTCTTCATTCACCAAATTAACAATCCTCCATCTGAACTACATCCAGCCCTCATTTCTCTATCTTGTCCGAAAATAATGTCATGAAATATATTGTCAGTTGCTTGACTGGCATCCCTAAACACTATATATACCTTTTTCTTTAACTTGCAGTCTTGTGAAACTATCAAGTGTTTTTCAAAAGTAAAATGAATTTGTTCTCTATTTCTTAACATTCCCCCCCTTTCTTAACATCTATGGCTCATCTTTCCTGTATTTTTTTTCATATGTCTCTGAAAATTCCTTCTCTTATTCACTGACTGCTTCCCTCTCAGTTTCCTATAGCCCAGTTTCCATCACTTTTAAGTACTCTCATAATTCTACTCCCCCCAGGTTGTCTCATCTAATCCTAATTTCCACCACCACATATCTGCTAATGACACCAAGATGTATTGCCACTCTGTTCAAAATGGGGGTCTCATATTCTCAGCTACACCTGGATGTTTGGCCAAAGCCTTATATCAGAAATGCTGGTTGCATTTTCTCTGCCAACACTCCCTTCTTAGGAGAATGTATCTGCCAAATAGAACACTACGTGATCTCATTCCCCAGGCCATAGCTGAGTTGAACAAAGTGACTACCTGATCCAGCTAGGTCAGTTTAATCCCCTTGCCTGGGAATCCCCTTTCAAGAGGTACTGCAATTGCAAGGTGATATTGATGTAGGGTTTAGGGCCTGATGATGAAGGGTAAGTACAGGAAGCCAGAATACAGGGACAATCTGGAGAGGGGAATACATGCATAGAAATGCAAAGTAAGGCATAGCAGGATTTCAGAGAGATAGCAATGGAGAGGTTGGCTGCCTGAGAATTTTCCAGGACTGGTAAGAGTTAGCTCTACTTTCTTCCATTGTATTTCATGAGATTTAATATTCATTTCTCCAAAACTGTTTGACAGCCTACTTTTTAAAATATACTTTTTATTTTTTAAAAAGACACTTAGGTTACCTAAATGTTATATAAAAACTATAGGGGATTCCCATATGCCCCGCTCCCTAACCCTCCAACATTTTCCCAAATTAACAACAGCCTTCATTAGTGTGGTACATTTGTTACAAGTGATGACCACATTTTGGAGCATTGCTATTCAGTGTAGATTATAATTTACATTGTAGTTTACACCCTTTCCCACAAAATTTTGTGTTATAACAAGATATAAAATGGCCTTTATCTGTCATGGCAATGTCATTCAAGACAATCCCCAAGTCCCAAAAATGCCCACATATTTCACCTATTTTCCCTCTCCCTCCCCTCAGAACATCTAGTGACCACTGCCTCCACATCCATGATAAAAGTTCTTCCATTGCTGGAAGAACAACAATTCTATAGTAGAATAGCAGTAAGTCTACTCTAGTCCATCATTCATTCCCCAATCCTGAGGATTCTGGGATGTCCACTCCACCTCTAACTGAGAGGGGACTTTGACCCCATGGGGCAGATGGATGGGACTATCTTGCTTGCAGTTGCAGACTCTTTCTGTTCTGGGGATGTGCATTGTCCATCATCATCCCCTTGTTATTCATCCTGGGTGATTCCAATGGACTGGAGAGTAGGTGTTGCAACTCTATTGAGATTCAGGGCTCAACTGGCACATGGACAGCCCAAAGATTTAAGTCTCTTGGACATACACCTATCAACTCTAGTTCTAACTATAGGTTCAAATAGAAAGGGCAGAAGAGCCATGTGTAGGGAAACCACAACTGGGTCCAACTCTGATAACCTACTTTATGTCAGGAGATTTGATATGTGCAAGAGATATTTTGTTAAACAAGGAAAACATGGTCCCTGTCCTCACAAATCTTACATTTGAGTGCCCTCTCAGTAAGTTCCTTTTTATTGTGTATATTTGAGTGAAGTCATATTTCTTGCAATCTAATAATCTTTTTTATGTACTTTCCTTTATTAATAACATATTCCAAACTAAACATATCTTTCTCATTATGCCTGCTCCTCCAGAAAGCCTGAAGGAATCCATTCAGTAATTCTGGTAAGACAGGTCTGCTAGTAACAAACTCCCTTAACTTTTGTTTATCTGGGATTGGGTTTATGGATGCCCTAAGCCAGGGCATCCTTCTTTCAAGGAATGTTCCCATCCCCCTAGGGGTGGAGGACAGCATCAAGCATCATGTCACAGCCAGGGTCAGAATCAGCTGCACCCATTGTTGGCATCCCAGCTGTTCAGAGAGGGCCCTCCTAGGGCCATTCTGGTTACTGTGCTGACACTAGGGGGCATGGCTTTCCCTGAGTTCTTCATTAGATCCAGGCATGAGCTTCACCTGGCCAAGGAGGCCCCAGCCTTAAGCCGAGGGACATGTCACACATAATCCAGAATCTCCATAGCTGTCTCTGTCTCATACTTGTCCAATGGTTTGAGCACCTCTCTCTCCTCATCATCGTCCTCCTCATCATCATCCCCATAATCACACATCAGCTGCTCTTTCCCACCATCTGCTTTGGCAAGGCTGGAGAAGAGAGCTGGGGACAGAAGGACACAAGGCCTTTTATGGGGTGGAACCTGGGAATCTGTGGATTTAACATGGGTACAAGGAAATCAGAACAGACAGGTTTGAAATCCACTTCCCTTGAGAGCCTTGGGAAAATTCATGGTCACCTGTGAGAGTACAAGCCATTTTGTATGACTGCATTTTCCTGGTGTGAGAGTCTGTCAGAGATTGAATCATGTACTCCACAAAAGAATCAGCATTCTTATGGTGTGGTCCATTTACTAAGCACCATTTGAAGGTCCTATTATTAGTTAAGATTTGGGCTCATTTGTGAGTAGAATCTTTCAAAATCCTATTTAAGTGATTTCAAATTAGATCAGGGTGGGCCTTAACCCATACAGCTGAAGTCCTTTTAGACAAATGAACTTGGACATAAAGCCAGAAGCCAGAAACCAGGAGAAACCAGAGAGACAGAGAGAGAGAGAGAGAGAAAGAGAGAGAGAGAGAGAGAGAGAGAGAGAGAGAGAGAGAGAGAGAGAGAGAGAGAGAGAGAGAGAGAGAGACTGTCATGTGGTGGAGACAGAAATGCATCTACAAACCAAAGCAGAATATTACAGACTCTAGGAGAAAACAAGAACTGCCTATAGCTTGATTTTGGACTTCTAGTCACCAAACCTGTGAGCCAAAAAATTCTGTAATTTAAGCCAACCAGTTGTCTTGGAGCAGAATCCCAGCTGGGACACCTCAGCCCTGCCCCAAGAGCATCAGGTCTGAAGTTTCTGTAAATATTGGCAAAAAAGATCAAAGTTTGTGAGCACCAATGCTTTAAAATTTATGAGGTTCCACCTTAATGAACAACATGTACAGATGCCTGCAACCCCGCTTACCATGGGTCCCTGCATCTGAATCTTCATATCCAAACTTAATAGGCAAGGCCTCCCTCCCCTCATACTACAGTCCAACATCACCCATGGTATGGCAGTTTGAAATGATTTTTTGAATCCCAAAAAGTGAAAGATTATGTTTTTAAACTAGTCTATTCCCGTGGGTGTGGTAACCTTTGATTGCATCAAATTCAGTTGAGAGTTCTTTGATCAGATTACTTGATAAGATTACTTCAGTGCTTTTGATTGGACTATATCAGAGAGGCCTGACTCAGGTTGAGTCTCTGCCCCCTTGCTGGGTCTGATATAAATGGAAACACAGAGAGAGATACACAGACACAGGAAAAGTACACTGTCATATTAGATCCTGCCATGCTGAGATTGTGTGAAGAGACCCAGGAAGAGACAAGCCCTATGCCAGATTTGCCTACAGCTGCAGAAAGGCAGAGACCTCAGGAGAGATCAGTGGCCTTCTTGCTTCACCTCATGGCAGCTGACTTTGGTGAGAAAGCACCTGTTATGGTGCCTCAAGTTGGACTTTTCATGGTCTTGTAAGCTTTTAGCCCAAATAAATCCCCTAATAAAAACCAGCCCATTTCTGGTACTTTGCATTGGCAGCCCTTTGACAAAGTAAGACATGTGGCCTATGGGGCCTGGCCCAGCACATGCATGTTCATGCTGTCCACCAGTCAGGCTGCTCTTCCCATCATACCTGTCCCTCCACCTGCACAATTCCCAGTGACCCATTGTGCTGTCAACTCCTCCAGGAAGCCTGCCTTGATGTGTCCTCTCTGGAGTGGGTAACTTTCTGTGTTCCCATAACACCTTCTCCTGGTCTCTGTGTCAGCATTTACCATATTGTTATGCCCAACTTTACCCATCCCCAGCTGTCAGCTATAAGAGGGCACAGACAATGCCAGACACTATGTCCCATGGTGCTGGGCACCCAGAAGTCACTCCATAAAGGTTTGTTGAATGACTGCATGACTGTGAGGCAGTGGAAAAAAAACAGATTTCAAAGGCATTCCCAGCTTTGCCTCTTAGCTGTAAACCATCAGGCTGGTCCATGCATGCCTTTGAGACCCTGGTGAGGATTAAATGACATTAAGGACATAAGCCCTCTCTAGGCACTGATTTTCCTGGACAGCTGCTTGACTCTTAGCCCTGGGATTTCAGCCAGCATGGTCAAACAAGCGAGGTCACCATAGGAACCACAATGTTCAAAGCAGGACATTGAGGCAGGCCTCCTCATCCATGGCAGGTGCTCCATGACCTAGGCCTGGGTGAGGGAAGTGCTTGTGTCCCCTCAACTCCTGCCAGCTGTCACCATTCTGTGTGCTGTGGCCAAGGAGCCCTCCCCAGTGTTCTCTCCCACCCTGTGTTCCAGCTTCATGTGAACCTCCTTCAGCCTTAACCAGGCCAAGACCATACCCACCTACAACTCCCTGCCTGCAGAGCTATTCCCTGTAACCCACCCACCTCCTCAGGCTCTTCTGTAAAGCACAGACTTTGGAGTCAGAGTGTCCCAGGTTGAAACCCACAGCTGGAGCATGTTACAGCCCTGTGTTAGGATCCCAGGCCCTCAGTTTTCTTGAATGCAAAAAGAAGCCAGTTATTCCAACCTCAGGAGTGTGTGTTGGAGTTGAAGGCTCCTAATGAGCTTCCACTAGGGAGGTCTTCCTCCCCCAGTGATCACACCACTAGACAAGGCCCTGCTCAGGAAGAGGAATGGGTGAGAGCAGTGAACTTGAGCCCACATAGGAGGCTGGGCTTGCTCATGTAAAGCTGAGGACCTGAGTGCTGGTGCTGTCTGCTCCCCCATCAATGTGGGGCAAAGTCACGGAGGGCCCAGGAGGGCTACTTAGCAGCAGTGAGTGCCCCCAACACTCAGCCCTGGTAATCCGGCCTGCCTCCACCCTGGGCTTCTTCCTGCCCCCCTCACACCCCCTGGTCTCTGCTAGAGATGGGCAGAGTTTAAGTACCCTTGGTCCTCTCAGTGAGGACAGGAGGAGGCACAGAGGAGGAGCTGCAAGGCTCACTTGCTTTCTTCCTTGCTTAGACTTACAAGGCTGTGCCCACCTCCAGGTCTGCCCCTTGAGGGGAACTGTCTCCATGTCCTACATGAGCAAATGCTTAGACACCTCCACATGCAACCAGTCATTGCCATGTGGAAACTGAGGCCCAGAGACATGCAGGAATGGCCCAGGCCTCTGAGGTATGCAGAGAACAAGGGGTAATGTAGGGTGATTCCCTTCTAGACCAGGGTGCCAACCTGCCCCCTACATTTGCTATCAGAATGAAGGCACTTCAAGCCTGGGTCCATGACTTAGACTTTTCCCACATGAGGCAATTTTCCTTTCGGCAACCCTGCATGGGTCCAGTGCACACATGACATCACAGGTGTGGACTATGGGGCTGGGTTCAGAGGAGAAGAGGACACCAAGTGGGTGAGCAGGTGGAACTGAGGAAGATGCAGGAGGCTGCTTTACTGCTGAGCAGTGGCACCCACTCTTCTCACAACCTGCCCATGGACTCATACATGGGGACAGGGAAAGATGCCAAGCTGATGGACAAGGGGATCCCCAAGGTTCCAGGGGCCTGCATGGTTGGTGACAGCTCCAGGACAGCCTTGAAATGACAAGCTTGCTGTCAGAAGGGTTCTGGGCCCCTGGAATTGGGATGAAACCCTCCCTAGAGTAGAAGGGGGCTCCAGGATAGAGGCCTCAGCCTCCTCTTCTGTCTATTGGGGTGTTAACACTGGGTGACCCACAAGGGTTCCACAGACTTATGGAAGGGTAAATTCAGCCTGGTCCTTCTGTGATGACTCACTGCTCTTCCAGGGGCCCAGGAGAGCTGCTGCTTTGAGGAAAGTCAAACAAAATGTGTAATCACTTTTGTGGATATCCTGCCAGGAGCTGCAACACTAACTCTGGCCAGCAGGGGGTGGAAAGCCACATCACCAGCTGTGCCCACTGTGCCTGTTGCAGCCTCTGGAGACTGGGAAGAGTATTCCAGGGTCCTTCTGGCCATCCACCTGCCTTAGACACAACATACACTTCTCATCATTAGCATCTCCACAATCTGAGCTGGGCAGAGGCTGGCAAAGGGCCTCAGAGATCATCAGGTATTCATTTAGGAACTCTTCCCCAAGCACTCACTCTTCACCAAGCTCTGTGTTTGGTCCTGGGTGTGGAGTGAAAAGAATCCCTGTGATCCCTGTCCATCAGGAGGTGGACAAAAGCATGAAAGCAAACATGAGTACAAGAAAAGAGCAAGGCTATAGAGAAAGCTCAGCAGGGTGCTACAAGGAGGGCTATGGGACACCAGGTGTGAGGGCTCAGAAGGACACATTGAGGTGACACTTACACTGATCAGAATGACAAGATGGAGCCAGCCCTGCACACATGTGGGAAGAGGGTACCTTGGAGAGGGCACAGAAAGGAAGAGAAGGAGGCAGAGGGAGTTTGGCCAGAGAGGAGGTTAGGAAGGCAGCTGCTGTGGGCAGAGCCTCAACTGAGGCTCAGCTGGGGAGGCAGCTGATTCCCAGCTCTGTTATGTTGATCTGCAGGATTCATATTGGCATGGCAGATAGACCAAAAAAGGGAGAGTTCACTCACAAGAGAGTGGTGAAGACAGCAGAGCATTTTGTATAAGTCTTAGGAGGGGCATCCTGACATTTAGCCATACTGCTTTGTTTGTCAGTGAGTCACTAGGCCAGGACTCACTCCAGGAGGGCGGGGGTTATATGAAGCTGCTTGTACCTGGAAGCAAAGATGGCAGAGACAAAGGGCACAGACAGCCCACCACAGAGGTTGAGAGAAGGCACTTGCATATGACACTAAATTCAATGGGAAGGCTCTAGAAGGATTCTGACACAGCAACAATGTCTGAATTTCATCTCATTTCAACCTCATCATGGTACAGACTGAGACAGCAATCCAGGAGTAAAAGTGAGTGTCCTAAGATCACACAGGCCTACCCAGCCCTTTTTTGAATTGTATTCAATGTTACATCCATCCCCTTCCTATTTATTCCATGTCTACATCTGTGTATTAGCTATGTGGGAAACAAGACTATGTGGTTTGCAGTGTTTGTCCCACATAGACTTGATGAGGCCCCAAGGAAGCAGATGCTAGAATGAATCCCACTGTGTCAGTGAGGAAACTGGGGAGGCCTCTATGACTAGTCTGGGTCACAAAACTAAATAAAGGAGTAGCCAGGTCTGAACCCAGCTGGGTCCCCTCATAGCTGGGGCCTGAGATGCACACAGGCCTTCCCAGGTAGCTGTGGGGAGGGACATGTTGGCAGAATTGTGTCCAGTTAACAAGATGATCTAGGTGAGGAGGACACAGACAGATGTACAGAGGGACTTCTGTGGAGTTCTTATCATTGAGGGGGCCAGGGTAAGGGAACATAAGGAGGTGACCTCACTTCCTTGGTGAGAGACCCCAAAAGAACTTGGAACTCTGGTAACCAGGAACCCAGATTCCAAAGGCAGCCCCCTCCAAGCTCACTTGATAGGAGATACCCAACAGGGAAACATGTTCTCCTGCTGTGTTCCTAGATCCCGAGGCACCAGCCTCAACCAAAGCAGGAATGAATCCTTTTTCCATCACTTTTGATGTTGACTCAGGCCTCAGCCATGAGGCTTTTGGCCATTGGCCAGGAGGTACCCAAAGGTAACATGGGGTGACCCAGTGCAGCCAATTCAGGACATGCCACTACTGTGTTCCTGCCTGGGCAGCCCCACATCCCACCCACCTTCCAGTGAGTGGGAGGCATGAGCAGTGAGACCACCCTGGCAAGGAGCAGGCCATGAGGGATGGGAATCCAGTAGGCCCTTCCCTGTCACCTGCCAGGTCATGGCAGGAAAGGTGGTGAGGTGCATCTTGGGGGTGGCACCCATGTTAACCAGTGTTAATCCTGAGCCCTCAGCTGCCATCTCCTCTCTAATGGGGTTGGATAGGAAAGCAAACACCCATCTGGGCCTGATCTGCATCCCAGCCCAAATGAGGTGCAGCTTTCCCTGCAGAGTAGGGCAGGCCACTCATTGATGCCTTTTGGCCTGACTGCTGGGCACTGTTTACAGAGCTCCATGGAGGTGTTGGTTGAGGAGCTGGAGAAGGGCCTCGTCTATGCCATGTCTCTGAAGAAGGTGCAGGTCCATCATGGTCCCAGCCAGGGCCAACACTGGTTTCAGGTGGAAGCATGAGCCAATTGGGGTCCCAAAACAGTGAGGGAGCACCCCAGGGCCTATAACCCACCCTGGCCATATCCCTGCTCTCTCTCCTAGGCCTTTCACCCCTGATTGGCTCAATATCTCTCTTCCTGAGGAACATTGGTCACCACCATTCACCCACCACACTGTCATTCCATAGACCAGGGGACAGGTCACTTCAAATGGTTAAAGAAAAGCAGAGAGGAGTCTTTTGCATGGGTTTCCCTTCAGGGTAGGCTGAAGGTTTGGCTCACTTGAGATATGTGTACATTTTGCTGCTGTATTTCTGTTTCCACTCCCTGGCTCCATGTCCCTGTGCAGCAGGCTTTGTGACTGTCCTTCCAAACCTGTTCCAAGCCATACAACTCCTCTTGCCATCTCCCCTAAACATCTCCTTGACCTTCCCAGGTCAGGATCTGTACCTGACTCAGCTGACCAATATTCCAAAGGGAGGTGGCTTAGAGCAATGATTCAGCCTTCAGTGCTGCTGGACCTTGAATGGTCCCTTCCTGTGGCCCTGTCAGCACTGCTGCCCTGAACACATCCCACGTGCCCCAAGTCACTGATCCTCCCACCCCCAGTAGGGAATTCCAGGAAACAGATGGCTGGGCAGAGGACTTGCAGACATCACTTTCAACAGCGAGGGCCAGATAACATCCCTAAGGCTGGAGCAGTTCAGTTACCACCTGCTGTCTGTGTGGGCAAGAGTGTCCCTGCACCCCACCTGGAGATGGCTCTTTTCATTTTCCTTCATTTACCAGATCTGGAGTCAGGGTGGCAAATGACATCACCTTTTGGCTTTGCCCCATGAGCAGTGAAGTCCCTAAAGTCATTTACTAACCAGGTAGGTCTGCTGTTCCCTGAGGCATCTGTTCAGATCCTTGAGCATGCAGGAGTCTTTAACCCCCCCAGGGACACTCCAGGCATCTGCCCTTTACTGTGTCTGGGGTCTCATCTTTCAATTATTTTCTCACCCCAGAATCAATTTAAAAGCTGAGGACTTTTCTTTGAGGTCACTGAGGGATTGGGTGCAACAGGTCTGCCCACAGCCCCAGCCCCTCCTGGAGGTCTATAGTTCTGCCTCTGACTGCATGTGCCTCCTCTGTCCCACCCTAGAGGAAGAACAACTCAGCCCTCATGGAGGAGGAGACCTACATGGTGTGATGGTCAAGGCTGGCCCTTGGGAGAAGCTTGTGGAGCACCTGGTGCCCACCTTCCAGGAGGTGACCTCGTGTATGTGAACATCTTCCTTGGGACATACCGGGTCTTCACCACCACTGAGCAGGTCCTGGATCAGGTGTTCCAAAGGTGAGTCCCCACCCCATCCTTAGCCACTTGAGTGTTCTGCCCCAACTTTGTTTCAGAAAAGTAATTCACCAACTGGCCTGTTTCCTCTTTGGGAAGCAGGGTGGTAAGAGGGCCAACCTCCATGGTTGATTGTAAGGACTAACTAGGAGAATCCTAGGCAGGAATTTCCTCTTCCCAGTGAAGCTCTCAGCCTCATTCTTTTACTCACCTCAGTTTTCTCATTTCTAAAAGATATCTGAGATCCCTCTGAGGGCCTCCAACCTTGGTATGGTCAGAGCAAGGATCACTGTAGACCACCAAAGAAGCCCAGGCCCACTCTAGGTCTGAGAAGTTGCCACTTAGGACTTATTCCTTCATCAAGTATACATCAAGTGTCTACTAGGTGCAGGAAATTTCTTAGGCACATAGCTTCAAGCAGTGATCAAAGCATTAAAAAAGCCCCTGCTTTTCTGGGTTCCAATTGAGTTGGAGCCACAGGCAATAACATGAATCATCTTAAGCCAGGGATACACTCAGTAAGTTAGCTGTGACATGCTCACGCTCTTCCCTAGATATGAACATGACCTCTGTGGCAGTGAAGGAAATGGCAAATGCCTTGAAATGAAAAAGTGAGTGCACATTGGGTGAGGGTGAGATGCTCTTCTCACCAGACACCAGTGTGGGGAGTTGGGTGGTAAGTGGCAGGGAAGGACAGGGGAGAACACTGGGCCCCACACATCCTATGGTCCCCCTGTAGGTCTGAGTATGGAGGGCTTCCCCCTCCAGTTGGAAAGGAGTCAAAGGAAGCTGTGGGTGCGGTCCTGGGGCACTGGCTGTAGAGGACCCTGGGTTCTCATTGTAGGTCCCAGAGAGAACTCTTTCCCACCCCAGCCCCATCACAACCCCAAGACCCCCAAACACCACCTCACACAGACACATGACAGAGACGGTGAGCAGCCTGCTCCAAATCTACCATGGACCTCAGTCCTATCTGCCTCCTGCAGGATGGCAGGGCCAGCTGCACCCCTATCATCTGGGAGAGCAGTGTAAGTGGGAAGAGGACACACACATGACACATGGCCAAAGATGAGGCAGCTCCTTGGGGCAGAATTTACTGGGTGAGGGGCATGAGGGCCTGGGGCAGGACAGACTCTGTCCCCTCATCACTCACATATGGATGAAGCTCCTACTGTATGCCAGTGCTGGACTATGGAAAGACAAGTCAAAATTCTTCTGGGTCTTTATGGACTTTATGTTCCAGTAGGAGGGTCCTTGGTGTGCAGCAAGGAAGAAAGGACAGTTTCTGATTCTGCTGCCCACCCACCTGCCCTCAGCACCTTCTCCTCCCTGCTGGGCACCTGGATAGACCAGTACCCTGAAGGTTTCCTGCAACCTCCAGACTTTCCATGCCTCAAGCTGCTGGTGGCCTACACCCAGGTATATCTAACTGGCTCTGCCCTGGAGCACCGTGCCATAATTCTACTTTCACAAATGAGTGACCCGGAGCTGACTGAAGCAGACCCAAAAGGTGAGGAGGACTTGGGGTGGGAACATATGAGATTGTGGGGTGGGGGCCAGACTGGACTGCATAACCAGGATCTACCAGAGGTTGCCCTCATGCCAAGAGCAAGGAGGAGCCTCAGATAATTCACCTGGGAGATTGCAATGTGGGAACACTTTTTCAGGCTGAATCTTCCTTAGAAGTAGCTTGATCTTCTCTGTATTAGAAAGACATTTGGAGCCATTCATGGTGTGGAACCTACCTCTTCTCTAGGTTCTTTGTGAGCTCCAGAGCTGCAAATGCCTCCAATGAAATCTGAAGTACCAGTTCAATCACCTGCAGCAGACACAGGGGCAGTTCCAGAGGCTGAGTCTGTTCCATTGCCATTTCTACTGCCAGCTACCAAGTTTGCACCAGTACTTGCTCTGGAAATAGAGCCTGGTGCATTAGCTGTTGTAGCAACAGCTCCTGAGTGGAAGGAGGCTCTAGCAACCACTACAGCAGCCACCAACAGAGTTAGGGCCCATGCCTGTCCTGGAGCTAGACCATCCTACTTCTTCAGCTGGAGCACGTGCTCAGGAGCTGGAGGCAGCTACATTCCAATCAGTAGCATGAGTTAAAGAGGTGGAGGCACCCATATCACCATCTGATGCACCAGTTCCAGAACCAGAGGAAAGTACAGCTCCACCTACCTATACATGTATCAGCACTGCCCACTATGGAGATACAGCCTGCTCTTTCACGATCAGAAGCACCAACTTTAGTGCTTGAAGAAGCTTTGGTGCCACCTTCACCATCACCTATAGAGGTAGCGGCAATGACCACTCTTCAGGTAGAGAAGGCTCCATCCCCAGATGTAGCACCTGCTGCCAGGCTGGAGGAAGTAACATCACCATCTCTATCTATCACCAGTTCCTGAGCAGGAGGCAGTCCCACCACTACCTCCATTCCCACTTACACAGTCTGCACCAGTGCATTCTGGCTGAGAGAAATGGCTCTCGAGTGGGAGGCAAGTCTGGCAAAACCACCAGAGCCACTGCCAGAGTTCAAATCAGCAGAAGGGCAGGCTGCATCATCAGAGCCTTCCTGAGACCCAGGTACATCTACCTGTACCTCAGACCTGAGACCTCAGAAAATGGGCTGAGTGAAGAGAAGGCAAACCTCCTGGCTTTCCCTCTTGAGCTGGTGGCAGAGCAGTTGACACGGGTGGTTGTGGGCTTGGCCGGGTGGGACTGGGTGGATCTTCCTCTCAGGAACTGCTGCCCCAGCCTTAGCATGCCCTTATCCAGAATCTTATGATCTGGGTCCAAAGCCTGGTTCCACTCCCAGCACTGCATCCTGGGCAAGTTTATTAATCCCAAAGCCCACACTTCCCCTTCTGGAAAGCAGATATAGGACACTAACTGTACTTGCCTCATGCATTGACTGTGAAGATTACATGAGAGCAAAGATATAGAAAGCCTGAGGAGGCTTGGCCCTTGGAGGGTTGAAGGGAACTCACTGAGATTAACTGGCTCTATGGGTGGCCTAATCTATGCTGGGGGTCTCCACAGCATCGGCACTAATAAGACCCTGATGTGCCCTGGATCCTTTAGCATGCACCCAAAGCCTCTGGTCCCCACCAGGACTGTGTACCTGACCACTAACAGGTCCAGGAGGTGTTATCAGGAGGGACAATGATGCTGCCTGGGCCTGTGGAGGCATGAGGCATCTCTGGAGTCTGTGAGATGGACTTGAAAATGAAGCTTTCTTCCCCCCATACTTGGGCCCTGGGTTACTTGAGTGCTAGGTCACCTCAGGGGACAGAGAACACACCCTGTCTTCAGCCTGCTGAGCTCCAGCTGAGACCACTAGACCCTGGCCTGTGTCCTTAGGGCCTGCAGGATCTGAGATGGGCCAGTGTGGGGCCAGCTGACATCTCCTTCTCCCCAGGAGCTGTTCGAGAAGGTGGTGCCCTATCAATGGCTGAGCGCCATCTGGTTCCTGCGACACAAAAAGTGTAAGGAGCACGTGGCACCCACTGTCTGTGCCATCATCATGCAGTTAACTGTGTGATCAACTGCATCATCATAACTTTCCTTGGGGACCAGAGCATGAAATCTCCAGACAAAGCAAGGGTGATGGAGCACTGGATTGAGGTGGCCAGGGTATGCCCAGGGAGTCCTCTCAGAATTCCTGGATCCCCTCTTTTTTCTTATTGCTTTTCAGGACTACAGGCCCTCCTTGGCCTGTAGCACAGCCCTACAGTATCCTCACTTCCCACCCAGGCTACTACCTCAGTAGTATTCAGTAGACTCAGGTTGAGTGTGGGTGTCACTCTCTGGGTCTGTGGGAGTGCCCTCAGGGTCTCCCTGGGTGTCTGTCTCATCTAAAAGGGTAGATGTCAACTGAGGGGGCTGAAGCTAGAGCAGGCGGGCACTCAGACCATTCCTCACAGCTCATTCTTTCTCCCTCCCCAGGAGTGTCAAATCTTCAATAACTACTCCTCATTCTATGCCATCCTCTCTGCTCTTGAAAGCCACTCAAGTCATCATCTTAAGAAGAAATGGGAGGAAGTTTCCATGTGAGTACATCTCTCTCTAGAGACACCAGGTTGCACCAGAAACCTTGTGGGGGCTGGACATTGCCCTTCAGGGAAACTGGGAGGCAACAGCCTCTGAGCAAGGGCCAGGAGGTGTGGGGCTTTAGGTCTCAACAAGACCTGAGGTCAGATGTTCTGCCTCAGCACTGGTTCCCTCCTCTGTCAGTTAGAGTTGAGCCAAATGGGAGCATGTTAAATGTTGGCTCCTCAGCAACACACTCTGTCCAATTGAAATCTACACGTCAGAACTGGCTGCTGGGAATGGGGTTCCCCATTTTGCCCACCTCAGAGCTCAGCTCCCAAGTTCCATTATGTCCTGCATCGCTCAGAGCTATCCAGTTTCAGCACCACCCATGCTGGCAATCTGAGTCCCAGGAAGCTAAAGTAAAATGGATTAGCCCTTACACCCTCCCACCCACTCCCACCTCTCTTCTTCCTTCTTGCCCTCCCCCAGGGACAGCTTCCACCTCTTTCAGACCCTGTCTGAGATTTTCTCAAATTAGCACAACTACTCACAGAGTAGTGAGCTGGTCATCAAGGTAAAGAGGAGGCAGGGGGTGTTGGGAGTCTGGGCTCAGGAGGTGGGGATGTCAGTTTTTCACTGAAAGTTTCTTTGAAAACATCCAGTCTGGCCTATTCTGGTTGAAGATGTAAAGGGATATGTTTGGATATGTGGGCAGGTGGGTGGGCAGTTGTAGGGCAGTAGGGATGCTCTTGGTATGGCTTGGGCAGACTTTGGGGTCTCTACTCCTGTTGGCTGGGGCAGGCAGGATCTGCTCAACTAGGCCTCCAGAGACATGCCATCCACAAGGTCCATGGCTAGGACGACACAAGGCCCTTCCATACTCAGAGGCTGAAAAAACTAGACACCAGTTAGTGGTGATGGGTGGTGGGGTGATGTCATCTCAGATGAGGCCTCCATCTGGGAGGGAGCAGCCTGTCCTCTAACACCCTGAGTGAATCAGTCCAAGTAGACACCTTCCTGAGCCTCTGTATCCTAATGTGGAATGGATGCATGCCCATCTGGTGGTACTGCTTTCACGGTAAGGTGGTAAGGTTCAAGGGAGACAAGGAATGTGGCTGAGCATTCTTGTGACTCCGAGGGGCAGAGTAATATGGCCAGAGCATCTTCACTGCTAGTGTGCAACACTGAGTCCTCTGTACTCCCAATGAGGGTTTTCAGGTCTTTGTCCTCACATCAGAGATAAGTAAACAGGCTCAAGGAGGCCAGTCCACTTGCACAAGGTTGGGCAGTAGACATCAGGCCTGTGATGGCAGCAGATTTCCACTTGCTCAGTTGGTCCAGGTGTCCAAGACCCCAGGGACATTGGTGAGGGAAGGGGGGCCTCACTGACCTAGTCTTCAACCCTGGCAGGAGGAGATCTCTAAGTTTGCCATCCTGGAGATGAACCCAAAAAGAATCCAGAAGAGGCAGCAGCAACAGGAGCGGGTGAGTGTGTCTGAGGCTGGGTGGGTCCAGGAGGGGTGGTCTCAAATTCAGCATGGGGAGCCTGCTCAAGCCCATCCTTCAGGACCACTAAGCCTGGAAAGCCTCCCTTCAATGTCTCCTCCTCTGGAACCGTTAAGGCCCAGAGCTGTGAGAATCCTGGAGGTCTAGTTGCAGCCAGTCAGAGCAAGAGTCTAGAAGAGCTGACTAAGGGTGGATTGGATGGGGAAGGATGGTAAACCTGGTGACTTAAGAAAAGCCAGTGCTGGGAGGTGACTGCAAGGGAGTTTGGGGTCCTTGGAATCTGGAAGGGAACTTAGGGGTGACAGCTAAGTTTCTGAGACTGTCCCAGGGGAAGGCTGTGTGGTTCTAGGAGTGTTCAGGGAGGGGTCTTGGGGGCACTTGATAGCCTGTGCTCATCCCCACCCTGCCCAATGTCACAGAGTGTCATCCTGGGTATTGTCCCATACCTGGGGATATTGCTCACACAATTTTTTGGTAGTGGACAATACCATACAGGAGTATCTGGAAGTAAGTGAGCCTGAGGTGGGTCAAGGGCAGGATAGGAAAGGGACCCTGAGGTGTGGGAAGAGAAGCCACTCCCTAAGCCCTGTGCTCTCACCAGTGGGCACACCACATCTCCTGAGAGCCTCACAGCTTCCCTGGGAACTGGGGTACCATGGCCTTCTTAAAGACAACTAAAAGGAGGCTGGTCCAAGGGGCCATCTCTCCATTGCCATCAGAGGCTGGGACTGAATGTTCTCTCTGTCTCCACTCCCAGTCCCCACACCTGGTGCCCAGAGTCTGCCTGGTTCCATCCCTGGTCCGGACTGCCGTGGTCATGTTGAATCCCGCATTGTGACATGGGCTTAAGGGGGATGGGTATGGAAATGGATCAGAGCTCTTTTATGATGGATGGAATCTCTGTCTTCCAGGGGAGGATGGTCAATTTTGACAAAAGGAGGAAGGTGAGCATCTGTGGCCATCACTGTGAGGGCGGGGCTGGAGTGGGACATGTGATGGAAAACTGATCCTCCTGGGCAGGGCACCCCCAGGCTGCATGCAGCTTCCTCTTAGATTGACAGGGAAAGTTTGAGGAGAAAAGACAGGGCTGAAGCCTCCCTCTGGAGAGTTCAGTTTGTACTTGCGATTAAGGACCACTTCATGGAGGATGAACTGTGTGAATTCAGCCCTGAGGGCAGGTAGAGCCTGGAAGGGAGTGGAGGAGTGGGGGGACCCACAGGAGCAAAACCAGCCACTGGCACCCGTCCCATCCAGCAAGACCACCTAGGCCTCAGCAGAGCCTCTTCCTTCCCCCTGGCTCCAGGAATACCAGATGGTCACTGAACTCCAGCAGCTCCAGGCAGGCTGCTGCTATGACTCCCTTGTGCCTAATGAGCAATTTGGGCCTGGTTTGGGGCCATGGAGCAGCTAAGTTTGAATGACTGGTGAGTCCAGGACTGGATCTGGTCATGGTAGTTGTGGGATTGCCCTTGCGGATCCTGGGTCAGCATAAGACCTGTTGCCTGAAGAGAGCTGGGGCACCCAAATACCAACTGCTGTGCAGACACGGGAGGGAGACCTGAGGTGTGACTCCTGGGACCCTACAGCCAGCACTCTGTCCTGTAGCTACTACCAGTCTTGTGAGCTGGAGCCACCATCCCTGTCAGCCAGTAAGAACTTCAATGACAAACACCACCTGGAAGGCATCAAGCCTTGGAGTGAAGAGTGAGTTCCGCGTGGGGAAATGTGGTCTGGCTCAGGGCTCAGGGAACCTTCAGGCTAAACATGGGTTTGGAGAGGCTGACAGTTTAGCTCTGGTATCCCAGCTCCACTCCTGACCAAGCCTGTGACTGGGATGAGTCACCCCATCTCTGGGTCTGTTTCTTCTTCTGTGAAAATGGGTGATGCTGCATTATCTCTAGGGCAGCCAAAGCCCACTGGCTACTATTGATAGACTGAGAACTAAGCAGGTGCAGTGGTAGAAGGGCAGAAGTTTGGTTGTGACCTGGGGGAAGTCCCCAAGGTAAGTTGACCCATCCATCCAGCCACCAGGCCCCAGTCGCTGAGTCCAGTGTTAGCAGCACCGCCCACTCCAGTGTGCAGTTCCAGAGTGGCCCTGACTTCAGCAGTGGGGATGCAACTGACGCACACATGGCCAGCTCCTCAAGCTCTAAGGTGAAAATCCATCTGGACCATGTCCCAGAGTCACAAGATGACCAGGAAATGAAGGTGACTGCCCATCTCTTCTCATGTTTGCCCTCACTCTCATCCTCCCTCTCCTGTGCCTGCTTGGCCTTCTCTGGGTCCACAAAGGGGTCAAGAATTATTGACTGCTACAGAACTTCTAGTGCCTCCTAGAGGTTCTAGAGCAGCCCTGGGGTTCCCTGAGGCTCCAGGCCATCTGCTGATCTTGCTGTCACCCACAGTTGGGGCAGTCGATCTCTGCATCATTATAGAACTCCTTTATTGTTACATCAGCATCCAGAGGAAAGTCCTCTTCCTCCTCCTCCACAAAATCCAGGGCCAGCTGGTTCAGGTACAAACACCACAACTCTCAGCCATGTTATAAATGGCATGTGACTGACTACTGCATTGTCTATGTCAGCCTGGATGAGTAAAATGACCCCCAGTACAAGAGCATCATGGTGAGCAGGGCATGTAGCTGTCCCCTAGTGCTCCTCACTGGTTCGGACAGTAGACACATAAGGAATGACATGTTCCCT
Organism: Cabassous unicinctus; assembly: GCA_029593785.1. Taxonomy (NCBI): domain Eukaryota; kingdom Metazoa; phylum Chordata; class Mammalia; order Cingulata; family Chlamyphoridae; genus Cabassous; species Cabassous unicinctus. The sequence continues at coordinate 45,942 of JAQZBX010000302.1, forward strand.
CCCTGCCATTCTGGAGGAGACTTCCTAGTGGGTGGGGAAGGACAGACAGCCACCTCCAGAGGCAGGAAGCGTGTGAGCTCGATGGTGGTCAGGGCTCAGGATGGTGGACATAAGGACTGAGGCTGGCTTGCTGAGTGAGGAAGGCCTGGGAAGGGCTCTCTTAGGCAGCCCCAGTAAGAAGAGGAGGGCATAGCCTCCTAAGCTCAGGGGGACATGTGCTTGTCCAGCCAGAGGGACAGCCTGGAGACCAGGGTGAAGAAGCAGGTTTCAAGGGGAAGAGTTGGGGTCAGAGAGGTGTTGGGAGCTGAGTCACATCAGGCCCTGTGAACTCCTGGATGGAACTTGACTTTCTCACAGGGGGAAATGGAAGCCATTGGAGGGTCAGCAAACAGGGACAGCAGGTGACCTTTGGCCCCAAAGTGGAGGTTGGGCTGGTGCATGGAGACACCTGCCATTGAAGGGCTGAAGCCATGATCCAGAAGTGAGGACAGGATCTGCCCAGGATGGTGGCTGTCAAGGCATGAGCAGGAGCCAGATCCTGGATGGGACATGCAGATGGAGCCACCCCAGCCCCCACTACACAAAGGCTGGCCGAGCCAACATGTTAAACACCCACCCAGGGCTGCACTTCTATTGTGACCAGGAGCACATGTGGTTTTACTAAGCTGCCACTTGTCTGACTCTTGACCTGAGCCCTGCCTGTAGCCAGGCCCTTGTAGTCAAGGAAACTGTGGTCTGGACCTTGCTGACCACAGCTGCATCCTGGAACCCAGGGCAGTCCTGGTGTACCATAGGTTGTCATCCAGCCCCTCCTCCTCTCTGAGATCTGGGCTTGGACTAGATGTCCTGTGCTCTGCCCTGGGGTTTCACTACTATCTGGAGGTGATCTGGAGGGACAGGGTTCGGGCAGGGGCACTCCCTGAGGTCAAGCCACCTCCTGTGATTTGGAAGCAGGAGGTGACAGAGGCCCAGATTTCACTCCTCAGTCCCAACCTTCTGCTACATGGTCACCCTTTGTCCCCAGGGTCCTGGGACCCTATAGCATTTGTGCAGGCTGAGGACCCAGGAGACAGTTTTCAGCCTACAGGGCAGGGGTTTGGAGTCACACTGGGAAGCAACCTCAAGACAGAGGTGGAGGTTCTTGTAGGAGATGGTGTAAGGAATGATTGGAAAGACCCACTCATTCCATTGAGGCCACCCCAGGGGAGCAAGGGAAGACAGTGAGGCCCATATAGACCCAGCCCTGACCAGAGGTGACATAGGGTCCCTGGCAGCTGCACTCTGCGTGAGCCAGTTCCAGGACCCATGCCCTAAGTCCTGTTCCTTGATCCACCACAGGTGACCAACCAAGAAAGGGCTCCAGCCATCATCTGCAAGGCCCTGGAAGAACACAACCTGGATGGTGACAAGCCAGAGGACTACAAGTTGGTGCAAATCATTTCAGAGGATCAAAGTAAGTTTGGGGGTGAGTTGCAGAGGGTGATAGTGGAGGAGATAGACCGAGCATCATGTCCGCAGCCTGAAGGTCTGAAGCCCCCTGGCCCCAGTGTACCCGAAAGCAGGGTGGGTAGGCACCCTGTCCACAAACCATGCTGCCCAGGGCAGCCCACAGTGCCCACAACATCTTCTCCCTACCTGCTCCTTCTCCCTTGTGTACCCTTCCCTGGATGTGACCTAGGCATTGGGAAACCAAGTTCAAAGCTGAAAACATTGAGGTACACAGAGAAAAGGATTTTCACCTCGGACCATGAGCAAGATGACCAAGCAGAGGGGCTCAACTTGAAGAGTATCCTCTGGAAAAGAGGGAGTGACTGTACCTCCAAAAGCACCATGACTGGTGAACACAAGCACCAAACATGCTACAGGCCATGACTTTATGATGGTGAAAACTAGACAAAATCTCCTTGATCCACTTAGGAGGCCCTAGGGACCTGACTCAGTATTCTAGAAAGTGGGAAAGGGAAAGAATCCAGAAGAACAACACAGGCCCAGAGCTGGATATCCTGGGCTCTGAGACCTTAGATCAGTTTCTTAAGCACCTGGGCCTTTTTCTCACTCCCCGAAGGGGTGAGAAAATTAACCAACATATGCACACATGGTATGTATGTGCACAATAAAATTAACTGGATTCTTGTCAAGGAACTAATCCCCTCTCCCAGCCATTAGCCCAGGCAAATTAAAATGACTCCCACCATTCCTAGAAGTTGATTCTAAATCCTCACTTGTCTTTCAAATGGGAAATGGGAGCTGTGAGATATGAAATAAGGTAGAAGGACCTATCCTACAGAAAAGGAGGACTGAGGACTAGAGAGGTTCAGAAAAGAGATGAGGCCAGAGCAGGAATTCCAGCCCGGTGTTTCTTTCTAGCTGGCTCTAGGCCAGGAAGACAGGAGGAAAATAGCATCAAGGTGTAAATACTTGCTGGGTATCAGGCACTGCATGGTCATGGAGGCCTTCAGGAACCCTGCTTGGGAGGCCTGGGCCAGGGCTGTCCTTCACTGGACCCCAGTAGACTTGTCCTGAATGGGGCTGGATTCAGGTGCCATGCACTGGGTTCTACAAATACAATTTCAGCTCTGAGATCCTGAGTGGTGAAGGGGGCATGGGGTGGAGTGGGGGAATAGATGACCTTTTGGCAGCTCCATGCTGAGGTTGGCAGTTATGAGTCAGAGTTACTTTTAAAACAAGAGTTCTTCATTTTTAGCTTTGCCTCTGCAGTATCTTTCCTTCAGGCAGGCATCATTCAGAATGCGTTTTTGGTCCTGGAGATGGCTTTGGGGGCTTCAGGTCCCTGGTTGAGGACTGCTCTCATGGGGGCACTTAGGGTTGGGGTAGCCTGTGGTCCCTCAGAGCACAGCTGACTACCCCTCTGTCACACTCCCCAGTGCTGCAGATCTCAGACAGCGTGAATGTGTACTATGCTATGCATTCCTCGCCCAAGTATCATTTAATTCTTGCGAAGTGTAGCAAGCCCATGGATGCCAAGGTCAAGAAAAGATCTATCTCAGCCCTTCTGAGGAAGAGGCTGAAGGGACCCAAATTCCAAAATGGGAAAGTTTAACTGGCCCCTCATGCCTACCAGCCTCAGGTCCCCCTTCCCAGGTCTGCCTGGCCAAGTAGTTTTGCTGACCCCAACCACACTGGGCCAAGCCAGGCAGGCACCTCCCTCCCCACCTGTCAGTCTGGGTCACTCCCAGATTCCACTTAAACCCCTGAACATCTCCTGCTGCCCTGCATGACTCTGCCATTTGAAAGGCTGTCCTGGGTTCCTGTGACCAGTCGCTCACTTAGGGGTCCACTGAGGGTCTCACCTGGAGCCCTTGGATGACATCTGTGACATTCCAGGTTTCCCAGCACAGCCCCCACCCACACTACCTGTTTTCAGGAATGAGGAAGTTTCTGCTTACTCCCACCCCTGTCTCCCCACTCCTCAGAAGTGGATGGAAAAACCCTCTTCACCAAGCTCACTCTTCACTGGGTGAGTGAGGACAGGCCCAGCTGGGTCCCAGTTTTCTCAAATCTCATGTCACTGTAAGGGTCACACACTACTGTCTCTGTGGCTTTATGAGACTATGCAAAACATGATTAGTCAGAAGGAGGATTTAGGTGAGAATGGAAAACATTTGAATTTATGAAGAAACAGCAAAAAATAATATGTATATACATATTGGGGAGGGACAATATTTTTCTCTTGTAAATAGTAAATGTTAGATGTGAATATTTTATTACTAAAATCTTGTTTCAACTATAGCCTCGAAGTTGATGTTTGCTTCTTTCATTTACTGTGTTAATTGAAATGAGTTGAAGCCTCTCACACTGCTCATTCAAATAAGAAATCATACAGAGTCATCAGTTTATTTTAGAAGGGAGAAGTGAAAAGAGCCAGCCACCCTTCCCTGGCTTACTGAAGCCAACACAGAAATCCCCTTTCACAGAGCAAATGTGCATTTCAGTATCAATACACCTAGGAGCAGAGACCACCCATGGGGACCATGGGGTTTTAGAAGTTGAAGGTACTTCCATTTGCAAGGACCATTTCCTGATCCCAGACAGGGCAGTGGCTGCCTTTCTACCACTTTGGAGAAGGACATTTTCTGCTTCATGGGTGAGGTTTTGCGCACCAAATAGGAATTTGTTGTTTTCAAAGGCAAAGTCTAGATTTATATCAGCACTAGTTACCAAAAAAATTAGAACTCAGCTTCCAATGTGGAAAGGAAAATGACAGAGGAAGATTATTAGCACATTGTCCATGGGTAGCAGTACTTTGCATCCTCAGTCCCCCTTTGACCCCATGATCAAATCTTTACCTGAGATTTCATGCTTTGGGATCCTTATCCCTGATACTGAGTTCCTTTTCCTTATGACGGTCCTGGGAGGATTGAGATGTAGCTTTTCAGGATCCAGCTGGGCCTGGTTTCATAAACACTACTGCTCCCTATGAACTTGTCCTTCCCACTGCCCTGCCATTCCTTGTGCAATTTCTTAACCCAGAAAATCCCTGGTAGGCCTTGGTCTCTGTGTTGGGTACCTGATGGCCTCTTCTCCCTGGCTGGGGCCTGAGGTATCACCCATGGGCTCTGAATGCCAAGACAGAAATACTTATTCTTTGCAAGCAGAGACCCCATACACACTTTTCTGTGGGTCAAGGTGAAGTCTTGGCCGTGTAGTTTGAAGTCCACCATCTCGGAGATCTCCAGTTTACACTCTCACTTGTGTTGCTACTGATTGCCATCAAGAGGAGTTTGGCTCTGAACTCTTAGAGCTTGCAGCCCCCTGAGATGATTGCATTCATTGTCCAAAATTTGTACTTTGCTTTTGTCATTGGTGTGTGGACAATTCCTGTGGAGAGGGGTTGAATGATAGGGCCTGAAGGGGGAAGGGAATGCCACCTGGACTGATGACTTCAGTCTTGCACAGACACACCTCACTACAAATTAAATTACTGAATGGTTTCCTGTCCAGGTGGTGACAGGCCCTGTCCTGAGTTACGTGGGTGCCTGCCCCTGGCTTCCCCATGTTCAGGAGCTTAAGGTTTAACCCCTGGCTCAACACAGAGCCCCAGGACCCTGCACCAGCTTCCTGCCTGTTCTAGCTGTGGGCTGTGGGCCCCTTCAGGCTGGTTTATCAGGGAAGTAAAACACTATAATCTTACATTTTAATTAGGAAATATATGTCTGAGCTAATCCATTTTCTCTGTAAATAGCATAGAGTTTCTAGCTCTCTTGATTGAAGAGACCTATAAGTAAAGAAAATCTGGTTGTAACATCTGCCACTGATGCCCAGATTGTGGTCTCTAAATACTATTTTCCATGAAAAGAAAAGAGGGCACCTAAGAGGCGTGTGTGAGTCCAGGTCTTGGCCAGGAAATGTGTAAGAGGAATCTGACAATCATGGTGTACTGGAGAGCATGGAAGGCACCAAGCCCTTGGCTGGAGTCAAACCATGACAGGAGCCAACTGGAAGGCCTTCTGGCCAAATCTGGGACAAGTTTGGTATCATAATACCTAAAAAGTACAAGCAACTCAAATGCCCATCAAATGATGAAGGGACAAAGAAAATATGGCCTTGCCATACAATAAGGTATTATCAGCCATAAGACTTAATGAAGTACAGATATATGCTAGAAGGTGAGGGACCTGAAGAACATGCTAAGTGAAAGAAGTCATACACTAGAGGACACTTGTAGGATTCCGTTTATATGAAGGATCTGCACTAGGCAAATCCAGACACACAGAAGAGAGATCAGTGGTTGCTAGGGGCTGAGTTGAAGGTGGTTGGGGGAAAATGACTGCTATTGGATCCAGGATTTCATTTGGAATTGATGAAAATATTCTGGGGTTAGTTAGTGGTTATGGTTTTCCAGCCTTATGAATATACTAAAAAGCACTGAGTATGGCACTTTAAAAGGCTGAATTTATGGCATATTAATTATAGCTCAATTTAAAAAAAGTTAAGTCGATACTGGAAGTCCATAATATTATTTGACTTGAGTGGGGCCTGGACAGCTTGTGAAATAGACAAACACCTGCACATTCACTGATGGTTCTAAGGAATCCTCAGGGGCTTTCAGAGACTAGAGGAATTGGGGAGAAGTGGTCAGGTGAGTTGCTGTGTCCCTGGCTCTGGCCTTTCCCCTTGACCAAATTCATCCCACCCCACTCCTGGCAATGGCCCCTCATATATTTTGTGTGGAGCTCAGAGAGAATCTTCTTATTGCCTTGAGCTTCTATTCAGCTTCTATGCAAGCTGTTTGAAGATGCGAGTCTGCCACAGGTAAGAAAAAGTCTTTCTGGGAACTTTTAAAACAGCAGGATGGTGACAGTACTCAAGCACTACTGTACTGGTTGGTAAACTGCCATGGCCTTGAGTACCCTGAGTGCTACCCTAGACTCCTTGGCCCCTTCTTTGGGCCCCCAGGACCGCCCCATGATCTGTCACCTAAAGGGTTCATGCTTCATGGCAGGGATCCTCAGGACCCCGACCAAGACTGGTTTTCTTTCTTTTGACCAAAATGCTAGCTTAGCTCCTCAGGTGCCCCTCCCCACTCCCACCCCCATCCTGACTACCTCAAAACTAATCTTGTAGCTCTGGGACTGCATAGAAAAGCCACCCAGAATACAGGAAAACAATGGAAAAAAGACACTCTCAGACCCTAACATTTCTAAATCTCACACTTGCCCCCAATCTTCCCCTCCCTCCCAGCTCCCCCTCACTCAAACCTTTAGGCTGCCCTGGGGTTGAGAGGTCCCTAACCAGGCAGTTCCTTCTCTGCCTCTTCCTCTCCTCCAGCCTTCCAGAACTCCAGGTGGCCTCAGAGCTGCCAAGGAAAACCTTCCACACTGAAATGTCTTCATGGCAGCAGCCTCAGTAAATCCCTCTCCCCAGGCATGACCACCACCTCCATTCTTCCTGGGATTTCTCCTCACCCACCCCAGCTGTTCCAGAGCATGCTGGCCTGTGCTTCATCAGAGTTTTTTCTTTCTCTCCCCTACCAAGATAGCAATGAGTAAAGTCATCCTTGCCTGTTGCACATTGTCTGGTGCAAGTTTTGTTTTGACAGCCCCCTGCTCCACCTCTAGGGCCTGTGTCTATGCTGCTTGGTTAAGAGTGAATATGCTGATTATCTCCCAAATACAAGAAAGTTTGCACATGCACTCATATAGGACAAGTGGGAATGAACTGAGAATGGAGTCAGGCTTCCAAAAACCTCATTTTAAAGATTCTCCAGACCTCTCAAGAATACATTTTGCAGCTGTTATCTTAATTTTCAAATTAATGCAACCCTTTTCTTTCATTTGACCTTATGAACTCTGTGAATAAATATTTGGATAGCACTTCCCTTTTACAAATTGCTTTCATTAATCTGATTCCACAGACCCCACTTTTTCCTAAGAAAGACCAAAGTCTAGATTTTCTTTCCCATTTTCCATGTGAAGAAACATGAGGCCCGGGGTGGAGGGGGGGGGGAAGAGACAGGTCAGAGTCACTAGCAGAGGAGGAGAGGAGCTGCTTCAGGTTTCTAAGCTACAAAATCCACTTTCTTTCTGCCACCATAAAAATAGAAGGATGTATCTCCCAGGCAAGTGTGGCTAAATGAATCCTAATTTAATGAAGACGATTTCCTTCCTTACCATCCATTCTTCTATCCCACATTAAAAGAAGCAAAGCCACTTCAGGTTATCATGAAGCTCAGAAGAATGAATGAACCTGGTGGCCACATCAGAAAGTCACCATTGACCAGAATTAACAGGTGCTGGCATCAGAGATCTAATTGGAACCAGGTAGAGCCACCAATACAACCCGTTGGCTGACAGGGAAAAAGCATGACCACATGACCCTAGAACTCCCTCTGCTGGCCAAAGCAGATCAGCCTTTTCTTGTTCATTGTCTGGGAGCTGCCAAGGCCTCCTGGGGTTGATTGGCAGTTTTTTGTAGAAGGACCCCAGGAGAAGGGCACCGTGTGCCCAAGAAAGGGAGGGAATTTAACTTAGGAGAGGAGCTTTCCATGAGCAGGTGGAAGAAAAAGCAGCTGTATATATGTTGGAGGTGGAGTCAGTGGTCTATGGGGTGGGGTCAGCCATGGATGCCCTGAGATTTTCAAGGGGTGTGGGAAGAAATAATGACCACTTCCACTGTAAAAACATTTAAATATAATGTTTTTAAGCACATAAAGGAAGGACATGTCAAATGGCCATGGCCTGCAAGCTGAAGTGATGAGGGAGCTGAAACTAGGAGTAAGCTGAGAAAGCCAGTCAACACAGAGAGAGCAGAGCTGAGGCCCAGAGAGAAAAGGCACAGAGACAGGGAGGAGAAGATTGGGACTGGGAGTGGGGAGAGAAGAGGTGAGCTGGTGTCCATGGGAGATGGAGAAAGAAAGCAGCCAGGCATCAGTCCCCTCGCCCCACTGTCATCCGCTCTATACTTACCCCATGGCTAAGGGAACAAGTTTGCTTGGGCCTCTGCTTGTTTCAACTCAATTACTGAACAACACAGAACTTAGCCAAGAGCAGGTGCCCAGGGACTGTTAGAACCCATGCTCATATGTGCATGGGTTTTCCAGGTGATCTTATCTGAGAGTGTCTGGAAAGCCATTGCTGATGAGACCATGGTGGCTTCTGAGGTTCAGGAGTAGTGACCAAGGGATGCCTGCATCCTGGAGGTACCCAGGGTCTCTGCAACAGCCCTATTGCCATGTCTGAATGTGGATGTAAGAGGTGTGCACTTGCAACACAGAAGAACAGGCACTCCTGGCTCTCCACTTCCTGAGATTTAGTCAGTTCTTTGAAATGTCATCAGGCTTGTTCTCATCCACTATATGTCTGCCCTTGTCTGGATCCCTGGAAAACAGTGAGGCTGGTGGCACTGAGATGAGCTTTTTATGTGGTGAGTGTCTGCCCTAACATGATCCTTGAACAACCAGAGTCACTGAATATCAGTGCTGGAAGTATTGCTTTGCCCTCTGTCCATCAGTGGTAAGGAATGACCCCAGCACATCCTATGTAGCACACCTCACATATCACCTCTTCTTGGAAGTGTTCTTTGGCATTCCCCAAGGAGAATGAATAATTTCCTCCTCCATGTTGCCATAGAACTTGTCAGGCCAATTCACATGAGTATACTCATGATCTTGAATCAGAGACAGTTGTTTTCCTATTGCCCCTACTTCATGTGGACTTCCAAGGGGTAGTCATGCTTTACCCATTCAAACCCCTCCTAGCATTTCTGTGCACCAGAAACCAACTGGGCTCTGGGAGTCAGAGCTGAGTGGGACTGGATCCTGTCCTTATGGAGCTCAGAAGCCATTTGGGGAGAGATGCTGATGGATAAGTGCAGGAAGAGCTCTGAGTGAAGACTTGGCCTCATGCTGGGGGAAGGACCACATCTTGGGAGCCATCCTGCATCCATGTAAAGGACCCAGCATGTAGTGGGAGCTCAGTTAGCCCTGGATGAGTGCAATTGAGGAGGCTTGGTGACAGTGGTAGCCCTAGTTCTCATTTAGGGAAACTGAGACCCAAGTTAGTGGCAGGGATGGAACTAGAACCCAGTGCTCCTGACCTCCTGTCTTTTGACTGCTTGATCATAATTGAATCATTAAGTGAAGTTATGACTAAACAACTCATTCATCATTCCCTCATTTTTTTTATTCCTTCCAGGGACCTACCATGTTACAGCCTGGAGATGGGGAGCAAAATGGGAGAGAACAATTTCTCCATGGAGCTGGCAGCTTAGAGAGGGGCAGGCAAACCCTGCAGAAGTCAATGCAAAATATCACATTACAGACACCAATAACTGATGCTTATTGAGAGTTTAGGATATGTCAGGCACTAGCTTAAGTGCTTATATGTATTAACTTCTTTTATCCTCAACACAACTTGGGAGCTAAAATGTATTGCCCTCTTTTAATATAAATAGGAAAACTGATGTACAGAGAGGTAAAGGAACTTGGCCAAGGACACACCTTTAGAAAGTGATGGTGTGGGGTTTGAACACTGAGTCCCAGTTTTCTAAATTTATAAAAGCAGGATGGCAAGGGCTAGCAGCAGGACCAGATTACAGTCAGTGCTCAAAAATGTTGTTGCAATTTCAATGCCCTGTGATAGCTGAAGTGGGTGGAGTCTTATCTCTACATGCAGGACCCTTTCATGGGTTTCACAAGGGGTTTTAAATAATCAGGCATTGAGCCAGTGTAGCTAGTGTGTGATCACTTGTTTTGCATAAATAGGTCCTGGGTTCAGTCACCAGCACCTTCAGAAAAATAAGAAAAAGAAAAAAAATGTGGTAAGTGATGGGACCTCTACATGAAAGGAAAAGTCCAGGCCTCCCAGACTGGTGTCTGGGCCCTCCTAACCAACCCCCCAGGCCGTGCACCCCCACACCAGATGGCTCTAACCCTTCAAACTTGCCCTGGGCCAACCCATTCCCATAATTTTGCTCTTGTAGCTCTCCACCTGGAATGCCTTCCCACCCATCCCAGCTTCCTTCTGCCAGGAAGCTATCCCTGTGAGCTGCCTCATCAGTGAGAACCTGTGTGTTATCTTGGTGCCCACACCCATGCCACTCTGACCATTGGCCATGGGGAGAGATGGCTCTATTTGTGCCTGCTTGTGTCCTAGATTGGTGACCATGATCACAGATTTACTTCTCTCCCACCAGTTTTGAGACTTTGAAAGGCACAGCATTGAGGACCTTTTTGATGGAAAACCAAGCTTACTTTCAGGGGAAAATCTGGCCTGACAGTTAAGATCTCTGGTATTGCAATTTTCCAACCTTCCTCATTGACAGAAAGGTCTGACTTGTAGCCAGTTAAGTGTCCCTTAACATTTAATGCCTCAAGGTTGCCTTCCCACCCTGGAGAGTATAGAACATATCTTGAGATTTTTTATTTTATTTACCCCAAGAGTGTGAAATCATCCTGAAACCTGCCCGGTGCTGCCTGCCACCTGAAACTCCAGTGCTCATGCCCCTCACAAGGCAGGGAGAGCTGCTCTTGAGCCTGGTCTTCCTCTCAAGGCAGATGGCCTGACCTGGTAGTGGAGCAGTTGTTAGGGGCCAGATTCAGATCTCCAAGCTCATCAGCAAAGCACAGGAAAACTCTGAGGACCCATGGTCTTCTGTGGACTTTCTGAACATGAGGAGCCTGGGGTTGTTGATGAGGGTCTGCAGCAGAAGCCACCTCATCGAGACACAGTGTCTTAGGAAGAGTTGGTGCAGAGAGACTGGGGTCATGCAGTGAGCCACAGCCCATCAAAGAGGTTGTAGGCAGAGCTGCCTGGAAAGCCTGTGGTTTGACAGGAGGCCCTAGGCAGGGAGGTCTGTGGACATGATGGGTACTGGAAGGCTGTGAGGTTGTCCCACAGACCAGGGCATTTGCAGTGTTTGGGGACAGTGATGAAGACAGTCCAGAATGGTGGGGTATCCACACACTGACAACAGGATACTGGGTAGGCTTCCAGGAGAAGAAGGTGATTACACTTGGGATGGGGGCTGGGACTGGACATTCTGGAGCCCTGAGGATGATCAACGTGATGCCCTGGAGAGCTTGTGCGGAGCTCCACTAGGAGGGCACATGGCATGGGGCCTGGGATGGCAGCTGGGGCTCAGGCAAATGGGGAGGGAGGACTCAGCCAGCAGAAGAAAGGTGCATCCCAGTTAGCAGGACAAGGACACATGACCTGGAGGGTCCCATATACTGGCTGCCTGGGAACTCAGTCTCCTGAGCTCATGGGGAGAAGGGCTCTCCAGCACGGGGGCAGGGGAGCAGGAGAACATGGATGGTATACCTGGGCCATCTCAGGGTTCCCAGGCAGGCCTTAAGGGATTCATGTCCTGCTGCCCAACCCCAGTGTAGCATCAAATGTGAAAAAATATCTGCTGATTGATTTAGGTACCAGTATGTGATGTCCTGTTTCAGCTTCCTGTCTCTGTGGCCTGTTATCAGGATGTGACAAAAGCTGATGAGCACAGGGTTGGTGTGATAATGGTCTATAGAGAATAAACCAATCCATGCACCAAACTGAGAAATCCAGAGGGAATGTCAGGCCAGGCTCTACCTCCCCAGTATTGCCTAGGTTTTTTTCTTATGACATGGTTGCAGAGTCAGATGTTGCTACATGGAACCCTTGTGTTTGCTGAAATACATAAAAAATAAGGTATAAAGAGGAGCAAAGACCAAAATACACAAAGAACCCTTAAAACTGAATATTAAGAAAAGAACACAGTTAGAAAACAGGCCAAAGAACCAAACAGACACTTCAACAAAGGAAGTATGTAGATGGTAAATACATAAGAAAAGATGTTCAACATCATATAAAATTAAGGAATTGCAAATTAAAACTTTGATTCCACTATGCTTTGGCAGAAAGGGCTAGATTCCAAAATGGCAACAACAAATGCTGGCAACGATGTGGCACAAGAGGAGCTCTCATTCATTGCTGGTGGGGATGCAAAATGGTACAGTCACTTTGAAACAGTTTGTCAGTTTCTTACAAAGCTGAATACAGACTTACCATAGGACCCAGCCATCACACTCCTTAATATTTGCAAAAAGGATTAGAAAATTATGTCCACACAAAAACCTGCACAGGAATGTTTATAGCATCTTTATTCATAATTGCCAAAAATTGGAAGTGACCAAGATGCCCAATCATAGCTGAATGGATAAAGAAAACGTATAGCCATCCAATGGAATGCATACAATGGAACACAGTAAGAAGAAATGAGGTATCAACCCACAAAAACATTGAAGGAACCTTCAAGGCCTACTGCTAAGTGTAAGTAGGCAGTCTGCAAAGGCTCAATATTGTGTGATTCCAACTATATGGCACTGGAAAAGGCAAAATTATAGAGACATTAAAAAGATCAGTGGTTCCCAATAGTTTTGGGGGGGCTAGAGGAGTGGGATGATTAGGTGGAGCACACTGCATTATTAGGGGAGCAAAACTATTCTGTAGGTCATGGATTGCTGGCTACATGGTAAGATGCATTTGTCAATGCCTGTATAACTGTACATGCAAAGAATGAACCCTAATATGAACTATGGGCTTTAGGTACAAAAATTATATCAATATTTGTTCATTACCTGCAAGATAATAATAGGAGAAACTGCATGTGTAAAGGTGATATAGTGGAACTCTACTTTCTATGCATTATTTCTGTAAAGCTGGAAAATGCTTTTTTTTTTTTTAATTTTATTCCATTTAAAAAAATTTATTGAAGTATATCACTCATAGATAAACATACATAAACAATATGTGTATAGTAATAGTTGTGAAATTACAAAACATACATACATAACATCATACAGGGCTCTCATACCTCACCTTTCCATGAATACCTTGCATTGTTGTGAAACATTTTTAACCAATGATTAAAGAGCATCCTCAAAATATTATTGCTATCTAAAATATTTTCCCCCAACACACCCTATTATTACAAAAATTATTTTTATATCATTTATAAATGAACATACATAAACAATAAGTATATAATAAAAGTTGTGAACTTACAAAGCAAACATACATAACATTACACAGGGGTCCCATATATCAACCCATCACCAACACCTTGCATTGTTGTAAGACATTTGTTAAAAATTATGAAAGAATATTGTCAAAATCCTACTACTAATTATAGTCCCTTTCCTACATTAGGTGTATTTTCCCCCCAATGCACCTTATTATCATTTTCTAAATATATTTTTATGACAGAAGTTGCAAACTTACAAAACAATCATGCACATGTGCAGAATTCCCAAACACCCCTCTATCAACATACCACACAATGGTGGAAGAGTTGTTACAAATTATGAGATAATATCAGATTATTACTAGGTCCATAGTGTACATTTGGCACACTTTTTCCATACTCCCCATTATCAACACAGTACATCTTTGGCATAGATGCATGAATATTACAGTATTGCTGTTAACCACAGTCCATAGGTCACTCCAGTTGTATTTTCCCCATGCTTCTCCACATTCACACCACTCTGCGATAGTGAGATACATCTGCTCTAGCTCACCAAGGACACTCTTCATATGTACCATCAACCACAATTCTCATCCACCTCTGGGTTAACTTTGCTATTCAGTACCTATACAATTGACTAGCATTCTCTCAATTGGCATTTACAGCCCTAGACTAATATTTTCAGTCACATTCCCATTTATAAACCAGCTGTTATTCACTATAATATGTTACCATCAACTCTATACATTTCCACACTTTTACAGTAAAGCTAACTAAATCTTCTACATACATTAAACATCAGTAGTCCATCTCAGTCTTCCTCTTACCTCCTTTAAGAATCCATGACTTACCACCAGGTCTTGAAGATATTTTCCCACATTTTCTTCCAGAAGCTTTATGGTTCTTGCTTTTATATTCAGGTTTTTGATCCGTTTTGAGTTAATTTTTGTATAAAGTGTGTGATAGGGGTCCTCTTTCCTTCTTTTGGTTATGGATATCCAGTTCTCTCAGCACCAATTGTTGAATGGACTCTTCTGCCTGAGCTGGGTGGGTTTGACAGACTAGTCAAAAGTCACTTGACCATAGATGTGAGGGTCTATTTTTGAAAAAGCAATTCAGTTCCATTGGTCTCTGTGTCTGCCTTTATTCCAGTACTATGCTGTTTTTAACCACTGTATTGAGGTAATATGATTTAAAGTCCAGAAATGAGAGCCCTTCAACTTTGCTTTTCCTTTTTAAGGTGTTTCTGGCTAATCAGGACCACTTACTTTTCCAAATAAATTTGATAGTAGTGTTTTCCACTTATACAAAAAATGCTGGTGGAATTCTTATGAAGATTGCATTGAGTCTGTATATAAATTTGAGTTGAATTGACATCCTAATGATATTTAATCTTCCAATCCATGAGCATGGAATGTTCTTCCAATTATTTATGCTTTTTTAAAATTTCTTTTACCAATGAGTTGGGGTTTTCTGAATAAAAGTGCTTTACATTGTTGGTTAAGTTTATTCCTGAATATTTGGGTTTTATCTGTCATATTTTATTTTCACCACTCTTTTGCCACTTTTAGTTACTTTTATTGATATAATCCTCATTTCTAGACTCTCTTACAGGCCTCTTTCTCTTGTCTTTTCTTTTCAGGCTGTAGCACACCCATTATTATTTCCTGCAAAGCTGGTCTCTTAGTTACAAACTCTCTCAGTTTCTGTTTATCTGTGAATATTCTAAACTCACCCTCAATTTTGAAAGACAGTCTTGCTGGATATAAGTCTCTTGGCTGGAAGTTTTCTCTTGCACTTAAATATATCATACCACTGTCTTCTTGCTTCCATGGTATCTGATGAGAAATCAACACTTAATCTTATTGGGTATCCCTTATATGTTATGCATTGCTTTTTTCTTTCTGCTCTCATTATTCTCCCTTTGTCTTTGGCATTTGACATTCTGATTAGTATGTGTATCAGAGTTGATCTAATTTGATTTATTCAGATGGGAGCATATTGTGCTTCTTGGACATGGATAACTATGCCCTTCAATAGGGTTGGGAAACTTTCTACATTATTTCTTCAAATATTCCTTCTGCCCCCTTTCCCTTCTCTTCTCCTTCTGGGGCACCCATGACACATATGTTTGCATATCTCTTGTTGTTTAATTTCTTGAGACCTTGTTAAATTTTTCCATTGTATTCTTCATTTTTTTTTTTTTATGTTTGCTTTTAGAGGCAATTTCTTCACGCTCACTAATCCTTTCTTCTGCCTCTTCAAATCTGCTATTATATGATTCAAACATAGTTTTAATTTCATTTATTGTGCCTTTCATTCCCATAGGTCTGCTATTTTTCTATGTATGCTTTCAAATTCTTCTTTGTGCTCAACCAATGTCTTCTTAATATCCTTAATTTCTTTAGCCATTTCATTGAATTTATTAAGGAGATTTGTTTGAATATCTATGATTAGTTGTTTTAACTCCTTTATGTCATCTGGAGGCTTATCTTGTTCCTTTAACTGTGCCCTATCTTCCAGTTTCTTGGTGTGGATTGTAATTTTTGTTGGTGTCTTAGCATCTGGCTACTAGATTATTTATTCTGTGTGCAATTTCTCTCTTTAGTTTATGGCTTTCTTGCATTTTCTCCCTTGATGATTGTATAGTAAGAGCCAAGGATGTAGTTGGTGCTGTAAGCTATGGAGGCTCAAGCTGCCCTCATTGCCCCAGAGGCAAATGAAGCTTCTCCCAAATTTCTCCTTTACCAGGGTTAGGTATAGAGCCACAGCCATGTGTAATAATCCAAGTCATGAAGGCCTAGACTGTAGTTGCCCAGAGAGACTGATGAAGATTCATGCCCCCTTTTTCCCCAACCTCTGGCTGGGATAGAGCTGCAAGTGTGGGAAGCAATCTATGCTGTAAAGGCCCAAAATGACTGCATTCAGTAGATTTCAGTAGATTCAGTAGATTTCTGAATATTCATTTTGTGCCAGCCAAATATATCTGCAGTTACCCAGACAGGCTGTCACTTGGCCTGCCAATTTCCTCCCTGCTCAAGGAGGCACTGAAGACTAGACTAAGGCTGGGCCGATCTGGGTGAAAGAAGTTGGTCCCTACCAGCACTGTGATTTTCAGTCAGCCCAGCTTCCTCTCATGCAGGGTGCAAAAGTAAAATGGCAGCTACTGGCCTCTTTAGGACTTGGACAGGTTTAAACATTAGCTGTTCTTAGGGTTATACTTTAGCCAGCCAAATTTACTAATCGGTAGCTGAAATCAGTGGCCAACCATCTCTTCTTCCCCTGTTTTTGGGAAATTGAGGTTCCAATTCCAGCCACAGAATAGCTCCTGAGGTGGCTTGTATCACCAAAGTAGGATGTGCACCAGCCTTCAAGGTGTGGCCTGTATTTTCCCAGAGAGGCTGGAGAAGGTCCCCCAGATTCCTCCCTGCCAGAGGTGGGGCTGGGGCTTATGTTAAAGCTGCAATCTGATCTGGGAGGAAAGAAGCCGGTCCCTACTAGCACTGGGATTTTCAGTCTGCCCAGCTTCTCCTAGTGCCAGTGATGGAGTTTAAATCATGGCTCCTGGTGTCTTTCTTACTTGGACAGGTTCAAACTTTAGCTGTTCTTAGGATTATACTTTAGCCCACCGAATTTACTAATCAGTAGCTGAAGTTGGTGCCCAATCATCTCTTCTTCCCCCATTTTTGGGAAGTGGAGCTTCTAATTCTGGCCACAGAATAGCTCCTGAGGCAGCTTGTGCCACCAGTAGAGGATTGGCACCAGCCTCCGAGGTGTGGAGAACTCTACATATGAATCTTCTCTGCAGATGGGCAGTCTCCTCCTTCCATTCTTTCAAGGACATTGCAGGATATTCTTCTGGTGTCCTGGAGCCCCCAAACAAGTGCTTTAGATATTTCTGTATGATTGCTAACTGCCCTGTAGCACAAGCTGACTCTAGGAGCTCCTTACTCAGCCACGATCTTGCTGGTGTCTAAAAAAAAAAAGCATTATTTTTAAAATATGAGGAAGAAAGATTCTTAGAAATATATTCCTACCCATTCATTTTATGAGAACCTGGGGCTCATGTGGGCTGGAAACTTATCCACAGAAGGTGCTCTGTCCAAAAACAGAGTGAATGAGTGAATGGACATGGGTTAGAAAGAGAAAAGTTAACCTTTGATGAATGGATCATTTTCTAAACTAAATGAGTTTTTCACCAACAGAATTAGTAATTTCAGGATATGTTCATTCTGAACATTTTCAAGAAGTGTTTTCATGCATTTATTCTAACTGTTTAGATAGCATTAGACTGCCTCTTACTGCCTCTACTTATACCTGAATGTCTGTTAAATGTGTTACAGAACATTCTGAACAATAGCCTTGATCACTCACCTGACCATTAGGCTGCAATTGTTTTTCTGAATTAGTTTATAGCCTCTCTTTGGAGTTGAGTTCTAAGAATAAGTGGAGAATGTGAATTCAGAGCCCCTGCTCCTGGTCCCCCCAGGCAGCTCCACAAAGTTTGTGGGTCTATCTCTTCCCAGAGGGTGAAGTCAGTTGCGACTGGTCTATTACCCACATCTGCTCCCTCATAGACTTTCTGCATGATGGGCCTGTTGAGTGCAAAAAGCCACATGCCCAGGATGCAAGTGATGAGTAGCCTTGAAAGGCATGTGCTCAAGCCCAACAGCATATGTTTTTTTTAAAATGAAGTCCTTTATTTATTTATGTTTTTAAAATTAATTGCTATTGGCTTTATTTTTTATACATTTTTTTTTATTTTTAAAAAGATACTTAGATTGCATAAATATTACATAGAATATATAGAGGATTCCCATATGCCCCACTCCCCACACCTCCCACATTTCCCCATATTGACAACATCTTTCATTAGCATGGTACATTCATTGCAATTGATAAACACATTTTGGAACATAGCCAGTAAGCATGGATTATAGTTTACATTGTACATTACGCTTTCTCCCACTCAACTCTATAGGTTATGGCAGGATACAAAATGGCCTGTACCTGTCATTCTAATTCCATTCAGGACAGTTCCCAAGCCCCAAAAATGCCCCCACATTTCACCTGTTTTTCTCTCTCCCTACCCTCAGAAACTTCAGTGGCCACTGCCTCCATATCAATGATCTGTCTTCAATTGCTAGAATCACAATAAGTCTATAGTAGAATACTAATAAGTCTACTTTAGTCCATACTTCATTCCACAACCCTGAAGACTCTGATGGTGATGTCCACTCCACCTTTAGTTGAGGGGGTCTTCAATCCCATATGGCCACTGGATATGACTCTCTTGCTTGCAGTTGTAAACACTCTCAGTTACTTAGTGTGTTATTTGTCCATCATCTCCTCCTTGTTAGGGTCTAATGAACTGGAGAGTGATTCAGGGACCAGTTGGCATATGGATAGCCCCAAGATTTAAGTCTCTTGGACATACATCTACCAACTCTAATACTAATTATAGGTTTAAATAGAAGAACAGAAGAACCATGTGTAGGGAAACCACAACTGAGTCCATCTCTGTCACACTAAGGAGCATAAATTCCAAAGTAGGGCCCACTGGCAAGTGACCAAACTCCTGAGTTATCTGCCCTGACTATAAGGTCTGGATGTTTCCATAGCTCTCAGGAGCTCTTCTATTTGGGGTAGTACCGAATTTGGTTGTAAATGAGATCCTGCGGAGACGTGCATAAGCATTACCTCTGGAATGACCTCCCAACACACTTTGAAGTCTCTTAACAATATAAACTCATTTGTCTTTACCTTTTCCCCCTTTAGGTCAAGGTCTTTTTTTTCTTGTTACATTGCTTGCTGGTGGTTGGTAGCAATCACTTGGTGCGAGGGAAGATCATCCCCAGGAGTCATGTCCCACACTGGGGGGAATTTATTGCATTTATATTCTGAGTTTGGCTTAGAGAGAAGACACATTTGAGCAATAGGGAGGTTTCAAGTAGGTAACTCTTTTTTTTTTTCAAAGATACTTAGATTATATAGATGTTACACACAAAATATAAGGATTCCCGTACACCCCACCTCCTGCACCTCCCATCACCTCCTGTATAAACATGCTTCATTAGTGTGGTACATTAATTGCAATTGAAAAACACATACTGGGGCTTTACCATTAAGCATGGACCATAGTTCACATTGTAGACTACACTCTCTCCCACACAGTTCTCCATGTTATATGATGGTATAAAATGGCCTATACCTGTCATTGCAATGTCACTCAGGACAATTCCCAAGTCCCAAAAATCCCCTGTATTAGAACTGCCTTGCCCTCTCCCTGCCCCCGGAGCCTCCAGTGGCCACTGGCTCCACATCAGTGTTGTAATTTCTTCCATTGCTTGAATCACAAAAATATCTATAGTAGAATACAGGTAAGTTCACTCTAGTCCATAGCTCTTCCCGCCATCCTGAGGAGTCTGGGATGCTGATGTCCACTCAACATCCAATTGAGAGGGAGCTTAAATCCCATGGGGAAGATGGATGGGATTATCCTGCCTGCAGTTGCAGACTCTCTCCATTCCCTGGGGTGGCCCTTGTCCATCATTACCTCCCTACCAGTTGTCCTGGGTGAGCCAATGAGCTGTAGAGTAAGTGTTGCTGCTCCACCGAGGTTCTGGGCCCAGCTGGCACATGGACAGCCCAAAGACTCAAGTCTCTGGATGTACACCTACAAACTCCAGCACCAAATATAGCGTTGAATAGAAAGGACAGATAAGCTATCTGCAGGGAAGACATAGTTGAGTCCAATTCTGTCACTCTCGGGAGAGCAAATTCCAAAGTAGAGCCAAAAGGGAAGGCACCAAACTCCAGATCTATCCACCCTGACATAGGAACTGGTTGTCTCCAGAGCCCTCAGGAGCCTCACTATTTGGGGTGATATCCACTTTGGAATTCTATGAGATCCTACTGAGATGTGCATAAGCGTTACCTCTGGGATGACCTCCCAACTCATTTTGAAGTAGCTTCACCATATAAACTCATTTCTCTTTACATTTCCCCATTTTATTCAAGGTCTTTTTCCAGTCACATTGCCAGTTGACGCTTGGTAACAATCCTTTGGTGCCAGGGAGGCTCATCCCTGGGAGTCATGTCCCATGCTGGGAAGAAAGTAATGCATTCATATGCTGAGTTTGGCTTATACAGGGGCCACATTTGAGCAACAAGGAGGCTCAGGAGGCAACCCTTATGTACTCCATAACAATAGGCTCTTTCAATTTCAAAAGCAAAGACTCATAAGATTAGCCATCAATATCAAGGGCCCATCAGTGGATCATCTTCCATTGCCTGTCACTGCCTCTACACTTGGGGGACTGTTGCTGCTCCCTTGAAGAATGTGGCAGAGCTCTCCAGGATGGGAATTCGGTATTCTCTCACTTATTGAGTGACTCTCCACCCATTGTGACAATGCCCTGTGAACATTTGAACATGTTTATATACCTTTTACTTATGCTCAGGTGAACTTCCTCCCATGAATCCCCCATCCCTGACATCCCACACCAATGATCCACCCCCACCCCAACTGAAAACCTTCCATTATCCAAAGCTTCTTCAAAGATGAAGCCATTACAATAGTTGAATACAATTAAAAGGAAAATGAAATAATAATGATAAGTTTAAATGTAAGATATAAAACACACAAAAATTTTAAATACACTAAAATTAAAATAAAATTAAAAGATTGGGATATTAAAAAAGTGAAAAATAAAAAAAATTTTTTTTTTACATTTTGTCTTTAATCACTGCAATATCTGGTGTCAAGTCTGTACCATGGCACCTTCCCCTTCTCATTCCTCAGTGTCTCACTATTTTTCATTTTGTTTCAAAGAATTTTGGGTCACAGCAAACTCACACAGAGAATACAGGAGATTCCCATATACCCAACATCCTGCCCCTTTTCTCCCCCCTTATTAATACCTTTTTATATATGGATGGTAGCATTGTTATAACTGATATACAAATAGTGAAACATAGCTACTAAACATTGTCAATGGTTTACCCTATGGTTTACAGTTTAGACTGTACACTTTTATCAATTTTTATGATATTTACCATGTCCTGTGTCCATCACTGTATGGTAATGGAAAACATGTCCACTGTTTGATCTATTCTATTCTTCCCACCCCATCCCCCTGGGTCCCACAACAACCCATTGGCTTGACTTATTGGATGACAAGATTCATAGTTACATGAAACAAGTGGTCTTGACACACTGGTTTGTCCTCCTCTTTTAGGACATGTTATCCTGTGTTTTAGCACTTTATTCCTTCTTACAGCTGTGTAATATTCCATTGTATGTATTACCACATTTTGTTTATCCATTCATCTGTTGATGGGCACCTGGGTTGATTCCAACTTTTAACAATAGTGAATAATGCCACTATGAGCATTGGTGTGCATATATCTGTTCATGTCTTTGCTTTCAATTCTTCATGGTATATACCCAGCAGTGGAATTGCTGAATCATGTGGAAGTTGTATAGTTAGTTTTTTGAGGAACCACCAAACTGTCCTCCATAGTGGCTGGACCATTCTACAATCCCACTAGCAGTGGATGAGGGTTCCCTTTCCTCCACATCCTCTCCAACACTTATAGTCTGCTGTTTTTTTAATAGCCACCATTCTATTGGGTCTAAGATGGTATCTCATTGTAGTTTTGACTTGCATTACCCTAATAGCTCATAATGGAAGTTAATTTTTTATTGTAACTGTTGAAGCCAATTGGATAGGAGTAAAATGGTCTCTCATTCTTGTGTGATTTTGCACATTCTTTACTATCTGTGAGTATGCTCAGCTAAAGACCCATATTTTATCATCCATGAAGATGTCTTCTTCTGGTCATGATGAAATAATAAAGGCTGGTTTTATCCTCCCACTTTAAACAACTAAAAATAACGGACAGAAGATATGAACCCACAGTTCTCAGATGCTGGATGACAAGCAGTGCACAGCAGAGCTTCCCTAGGGAAAGGATACCCATGAGGTGACAATCTCATCCTGAGGACAGTTCACAGGCTATAGTGCAGCCCAGATGGGCTTGGAAGGGTCTTTGAGTTGAGGACATGTAGATGGGCTTCTGGGAATTCATGGTAGCTACATTTGCAGGTAGAGTGCAAGAGGAGGAGAGCTGCATGGAGAAGAAAGAGATAAGAAGGGAAAGACAACTACAGAGCTCTGCAGAGGGCTCTGCACAAGTCTTCAGCTGACCAAGCCTCTGTCCTGAGGAAACTACCAATGGCCAGAGAAGAACGCTTGAGAAAGGAACAAACAGCACATCCTCAGGTCTCACACAGGACTGTGAATAGTTCATGTTTCCACTAGTCAGCATCAGAGAAACTAATAATATACAGAAGTTTGGGTATTCAGATGGTATTGTCTCTGTAGAGGAGAATAATTTGTCCTTGACTAAAGGTTGCTCTGGTCTGACCCTACAAAGAGTAAAAGCAAGCCTCAAAAGGACCAAACAATAGCCCAGAACAATGCTCAAGACTATTGAAAGAATACAAACATATTCAGAACCCAAAGATGTACAATGCATGATGTCTGTCATCTAATAAATATTACTGGATATATTAAAAATTAGGATATACAATCTATAATGAAAAGAAAATTAAATCAAGAGAAACATGCCCAGAAATAACACAGATTATAGAACTTACAAGCAAGGACATTAAAACCATTAAAATTATCTTCCTTCCTAAACAATTTTTTGAACAACAGAAAACTGCCATCCAGGAAGGTGAGAAATAAATGGGATCATTTGCTGAATTCTCATCTTAATCCTGAGAGGGAGCTATTTTAAGCTCTGATTAGATGAGAAATTAAATCTCAGGCAAGTTAAATAATGTGTTTAAAGTCACAAGTCAGCATGGGAGCCTCATCTTGCCAAGGTCAGAGCCCATGCTCTTTCCCAGATTCCTTGTTCCTCTAGCAGCCCTGTCTCTGTGGCCAGAGGAGCAAATCAGAAGAGTCCCATGGGATCCTGATAGCCACAAGGCAGGCAGATATAAGGGAGAGGGCCAGAGAGTAAGACCTGGACATTTCACCCTGGAAGAGATGATTGGGTACTGAGGCAAGGTAAAGGTGCTGGAGATATCATAGGAACTGACAGTTGGAAGGTTTTTGTATGCACGCTCATTAAGAAAACTGTGAAATAGTTATTACCCTTTATCTGCAATTTCTATTCCAGCAGCTAATCTGAAGTTAGGACTGTGAAGATGTTGGTATGAAATAAATAATATAAACTATTTGATTAATATATTTTAAACTTATGACACCACAAAATGATAATATTTTTGATACTTTGAGTTCAATGCAATATATTATTATAACCAATTTTACAAATATCTTTTCACTTTTTAAAATAGTAGCTCCATGAAAATTTCAAATGTATGTGTAGAATTCATTAAATATCTCATTTTCAGCACTGGAGTAGGGTGTGCTATCATGAACACACACAAGTACTCGTATTATGCATTGAAAATTTCTGGAAGGAAACACAAGCAATAATTAACACTGGTTAACTCTGGGACAAGAGATTGCAATCTGAGTGGAAGGAAGAGTTGCTTTACACTAAATATTTCTTTGCATGTTTACAAAAGGAAAGACCTTATTTATACATTGGAGTAATGCTAAGGGAAAGTTCAAAGGTGGCACAATGCTAGTGCTTTCCTCTGGTCCCATAAATCCTGGAAAGGAGGCAGAGCAGGGGTCATCACACTTGGAATAGGTAAGGAAACTGAGGTTCAGACAAGGGAAGTAAGTGGATCTGGTCCCAGGTCAGGGATGTGAGAATGGAGACAAGTGCAGTCTTCCTCACTCCCCATTCATTCTCCTCCCTGTGGCCCATGCTGACACCCCACCCATATCTCTGCAACCTGCTCTGCAGAGCATTGGACTGTGGTTCTCCTCTGCTTCACTTTGGGCAGGGAGGAGCAGCAGCTTCCCCCTTCCCATAGGTCCCAGAGAGAAGAAAAAAGAGAGAGGGGTGAGGCAGGACAACAATGGAGAGCTGGGGACCCTTCCTGCCAGGAACAACTGCTCTTGGATGCCATCTGCAAGAGATGCATGCTTTGGGCAAGCAGATTGTGGAGGTAAAAGAGTAGGATGCTCCAGAGATGTTAGAATTGGTCTTTTGCTTCCTGTAAATGTTGTTGTGTGTGTGTGTGTGTGTGTGTGTACTTTGTTAGAAAGAGAGAGAGAGAGAAATGCATTACATCTCCAAAATTCAACTGGTGTCTACATGCAAGTGCGCCCTGAACATGTAGGACCATCCCCTCTTCTCACACTGCTGTACTTGAGGTTGATACTTCTGTGTCCTTGAACCAGTCCCCTTAATGTACCCAGTCCCCTTGATGGACCCAGTCCCATTGACACTTAAAGGGAAAAGATTGTAAGCTATCCCCCTAAGATCGGCACAAGAGAGCAATGTCTGCTCTTGCTAATTTTATTTAATTTTGTTCTGGAGGTCCTAGTCATGGTAATTAAGCAAGAAAGTGAAGGGGGAAAAAGATATATGGGTTGCAAAGGAAGAAGTAAAACTATCTCTATTGACCTATGGTATGATCTATATGTAGAATATCCCAGAGGATCACCTAAAAAAAAACTATTATATCTAATGAACAAGTTCGGCAAGTTTGTAGAATATAGTATCAATATATAAAAATAAGCTTTATTTTGTACACTAGAAATGAACAATCTGAAAATGAAAGTAAGAAAAACAATTCGATGTATAAGAGCATAAAAAATGAATAAAATACTTAGGAACAAATTTAACAAAAGAAATGTAAGACTTGTAAACTGAAAACAAAATATTGTTAAACAAAGTAAAGAAGCCATAAATAAATGGAAAAACAGCTCACGTTTATGGATTAGTAGACTTAATACTGTTACAATGACAATGTGCCCCCAATTGACCTACAGATTCAATGCAACCCACTATCAAAACCCCAGCTTGTTATTTTTGGCAGAAATTGACAAACTAATCTTAAAATTTATCTGGAAATTCATGGGACTCAGAATAGCCAAATAATCTTGAAAAAGAAGAACAAAGTAGAAAGACTCACTTGTCCCAATTTCAAAAATTAATCAAAGCTACAGTAATAAGGACAGTGTGGTGTGAGCATAAACATTGACATATAATTCAATGGAATAGAATTGAGAGTCCAGAAATAAACTCACATTTACAGTTAATTCATCTTCCATAAGGTTTCCAAGCCAATTCAATATAGGAAAAAGTGTCTTTCAACACTGGTGCTGGGACAGCTAGATAATCACATGCAAAAGAATGAAGTTGGACTGCTTCCTAAAGCCATACACAAAATTAACTTAAAATAGATATAGTCCTAAATGAAAGAGTTAAAATTATAAAATTCTTAGATGAAAATATGGAAGAAAGTCCTTATGATCTTGGGTTTGACAATTGTATCTTATATATGACACCAAAAGCATAAGTGACAAAAGAAAATAGTAGTTAATTGAACATCTTAAAATTTTAAAACTTTGTTGCTTCAAATAAAGGACAATAACAAGAAAGTGAAAAGGCACCCCAGAGTATGGGAAAATGTTTGCAACTCATATCTGATAAAGGACTTGGATATAGAATATACATAAAATTCATACATTCAGTAATAAAAGACAAATAAACCCAGTTAAAAATGGGCAAGAATCAATATATATTTCTACAAAGAAGATGTACAAGTGTTCAATAAAAATATAAAAATGATAGCCAAAAGGGAATCAAAACCTCAATGACATATCAATCCTATTAGGATGGGTATAATTTTTTTTAAAAGAAGTTTCTCTTATGAATATTTATGCAAAACCTCTCAACAAAATACTGACAAATCAAGGAATTAAAATAAAGCAATTAAAGAAATCAAAAGAGAAATACTGGTAAAACATATCCAACAGTACATTAAAAGAATTATACACCATGACCAAGTAGGTTTTATCATAAGTATGCAATGGTGGTTCAATATAATAAAATCAATTAATGTAGTACACCACATTTATAAAAATGATTGATAAAGAAAAGGCAATTGACAGAAAACCAACATAATTTCTTGATCAATACACTTAGAAAAATAGGAATAGAAGTTGTTTTAGTTTGCTAGGCTGTCTAAAGCAGATGCTATAAAATGGGTTGACTTTTTCTTGTTTTAGAAGGTACTGGGGATTGAACCCAGGACCTTGTACATGTGAAATGCACATTTAACCACTGAGCTGACTTTTAACAATGTGACTTTATTTCCTTACAGTTTGAGGCCATGAGAATGTCCCAATCAAGACATCATCAATGTGATTCTTTCTTCCTCGAGACTGGCTGAAAGCAAACCTTGAGTCCTCTGCCACATGGTGAGTCAAATAGCAGCAACCATTGATCTCCCCCTTCTCTTCTGAGTTTTATTGCTTTCAGCTTATTGCTTATATGACTTTTATCCTCATCTGAATTTCATTCTTTTATTAAGGATTCCAGCAACAAGATTAATAAACCCCTGAATGAGGTGGGCCAGATATTAAAATGCTACTCAGCAAAAGATCCCACTTACCATGAGTCCACAACAACAGATGTGGATTTATTTTAGGGAAATTATTTTCTGTGGTACATGCAATTTCAAACCATCACAGAAGGAAACTTCCTCAACATGTAAAAGACATATATGGAAAACTCACGGTTTACATCATACACAATGGTGAAAGGATGAAAGCCTTCCCTCTAAGATCAAGAACAAAAAAAGATGTCCACTGTCACCATTGTTATTCAGTATTAAACGAGAAATTCTATCCAAAGCAGTTAGGCAAGAAAAAGAAATAAAAGGCATCCAATTTGGAAAAGAAGAAACAAAATAGACACTATTTGCAAATGACATGATCCTATATATAGAAAATCCAGAAAGATCTACATAATGGCTGATAGAGCTAATAAGTGAATTCATCAAAGTGGCAGAGTACAATATCAAGTTGGAAGCAACCCAAGTGTCCTTCAATGGATAAACAAAATGTGGCATATACATACAATGGAATGAAGTATTGACATATGCAACAACATGGATGAATCTCAAAGACCTTATGTTGACTGAAGTAAGCCAGTCAATATTGGACAAATACTGCATCATCTCACTGATATGATCAAAGTTTATTGTGCAAACTCACAGAGGTAAAGCCTGGAAGATAGGTTACCAGGAGGTAGAAAGGGAGGAGAGAGTGGTGATTCAAGGCTCTATCTTGGCAGTTTCTATGGTAAGGAGAGGTTTGGCAGTGGATAGGGATGATGGTGGTGCAACAATGTGATTGGGGTTGATGATGCTGGAGTGTGAGTGCGAGCAGGGCTGGGAGATGGGATTGGCTATCCATAGAGTTGTAAGGAGGGCTGGAGAAAGGAACAGGTGAACTATGTGTAAGTTGAGGACTGTGGTTGAGAAAACAATTGTGGGGGTGTTCTTTTGACACCTATGGCAGGGCAGGATCAAAAGTGCAGGGTGTCAGTAGTGGGGGATGTGTGGGGAAGGGTGCCCCTGTGGCATGACTTCATTGAATATGAATGGGTTCATGTGGTCATGAGGTGTTATCTCAGTGGGTAGAGATCCACACAATAAACAAGAAAATATGAAATTCCTACCCTGGGGAGTCCTGTTATATTCTCTAAAAGAGTGGCAAAGATCTCTAGAGTACATAGTCAGTGCCTAATAAAATAAAACAGACCAATACTCTAAGCCCTTTATATTAATGCTTGTGCTTATGAACCTTATTCTTGTAAAATTAAAACTTAATCTAATAATATCTATTGCCTAAGAGTTACTGCTGGGAAACCTCCTTTTTACACAAATGCAGCCTCTGTCTAAGCCAA
The DNA here is from genome assembly GCA_029593785.1 of Cabassous unicinctus. NCBI lineage: Eukaryota > Metazoa > Chordata > Mammalia > Cingulata > Chlamyphoridae > Cabassous > Cabassous unicinctus. The sequence continues at coordinate 74,262 of JAQZBX010000302.1, forward strand.
ACTCATCAAATTAGTCACTATCTTGCTTGCTGCATGGGACATGATTTCTGGGGATGAACCTCCCTGGCACTGAGGAATTATTAGCAAGTACCAACCAGTGATGCATTTGGAAAAGACCTTGACCAAAAGGGAGAAACATTAAATGCAAAGGAGTTTTTATGTCTAAGAGGTTTCAAAGTGAGTCGGATGTTGTTCCAGAATTTACCTTATGCACATCTCAGGCAGATCTCAATAACTTCCACAGTAAACAAATCCTCAAATACGGCTGCTCCCGAGGGCTTTAGAGATACCTGGGCACTATATGCAAGCCAGACCACCCTAGGAAATCAGCACACATTGGAGGGCATTAACTTAGGATATATGATAACCTATTTCCCCACTGGTACAGAGTTAGGCTCATTTATAATTTCCCAACACATGATTTTTCTGTACATTTTATTTCAACCTATAATTAGCCCTATACCCATTAAATATATGTTCCAGAGACTTATATCTTCAATCTGTTCATATTCTGGTTGAACATGAGTCTCAGCATAGTTACAGCCATCACCTAACTCACCAGTACATTTAACTCACCCAGGACAACACACACAAATAAGGTAGTGGACAAACCCCATCCCAAAATTAAAGGGTATCTACCACTGCAAGCAAAACAGTTCTTTCCATCTAATGCATAAGATCTATGTCCCCTCTCAATGTGAATCACAGCAGGCATTGCCATCCCCAAATCCTCAAGAATGAGGAATGCACAAGCATAAGGAGGAAATGTGACCATGGACCGTAGTAGACTTATTATTTTAGTAATGGAAGAGCTTGTAACACTGATATAAAGATAATTGTTACCAGAGGTTTTGAGGGAGGGAGGAGGGAAGAATAGGTGGAACTGAAGGCTCTTTAGTGCATTGGAATTACTCTGCACAATATTGCAATGATAGACACAGGTCATTATACACTTTGTCAAAACATATAAAATTATATGGTGCAAAGTATAAACCATAATGTACACTATAGACCATGGTTAGAAACAAAGCTTCAATATTTTTTCATCGATAGTAAAATATGTACCAAACTCATGTAAGATGTTATTAACAGGGGAAATGAGAGAGGCAGAGGATATGGGGTAAATGAGAATTCCCTATTTTTGAAGTAACTTTTCTGTAATTTAAAACTTTAATAATAAAGGTTAAAAATAGAAAAAAAAACACAATGACATGTCATTTCATACCAACTATAATGGCTATTATTAAAAAATGAAAATTACATGGGTTGTAGAGGAAATGGGGAAATAGGAACATTCATTTTTTGCTGGTGGAAATGTAAAATGGTGCAGCTGCTGTGGAAATTTGGCAGTTCTTCACAAAGCTTACTATACAAGTGCCATAAGACCCAGCAATCCTGCTACTGGGTATATACCCAGAAGTATGGAAAGGGAAAGCAGAGTCTGCAACAGATATTTTCACACTAATGTTCATAGCAGTATTATTCAAAATTTCCAAATATGGAAGCAACTGAAGTGTCCATCAACAGATGAATTGATAAAATGTGATGTACACATAAAATGGAATCATTTCATTAAAGAGAAATGAAGTCATGATGCATGTGACTGTATGGATGAATCCTGTGTACATTTTGTTGGGTGAAATAAGCCAGGCACAAAAGGACAAATACTGCTAAGCAACCAAATAAGCAAAATTTGTTTAGTATAAGTTACCAGGTGCTATATTGGCATTAGAGAATGAGGAGGAGTTGGTGCTTAATTTGTACAGAATTTGTATATAGGTTGATTGCAATGGTTCGGAAATGGATAATGGTGATGGTAGCACATGATTGTGAGTGTAATTAAGAACACTGAATTACATTTGTGCATGTGATTAAAAGGGGAAATGTTACATCATATATGTTACTAGACTAAATTTTAAAGGTAAAACATAAGACTAAGACTGAGCAACACAGTGAACCTTATTGTAGATGATGGACTACAGTTCATAGTACAAGTATAAGAATATTCTCTCATGCATATAACAAATATACAGCACTAATACAAGGTGTTAATAATAGGGTTGTATATGGGGAAAAGTACACCTAATGTAAACTATGGACTATAGTCAATAGTACTATTTTAATAATTTTTCATCAATTGTAACACATAACACCTTTTTAGTTCTTTTATTTTTAAAGAAGTTTTAGATTACATGAATGTTACATAAAAAATACAGGGGATCCTCATATCCCCACCATCTCCCACTCCCACAATTTCCCACATTAACAACCTCTTTCATTAGTATGGTACATTTGTTACAATTGATGAACACATATTGAACCATTGCTGCTAACCATGGACTATAGTTTACATTATAGTTTACACTTTGTCCTGTACTATTTTATAGGTTATGACAAAATGCATAATGACCTGAATCCATCATTGCAATGTCATGCAGGACAATTACAGTGTCCCCAAAGTGCATCCATGTCACACCTATTCTTCCCTCTCCCTCAGAACCTCTGTGGCCACTGCCTTTGCATCAATGATAAAAGTTCTTCCATTCCTAGAATAGTAATAATTCAATAATAGAATAATAATAAGTCTACTTTAGTCCATTGTTCATTCCCCAATCTTGAGGATTTGGGGATGGTGATGTCCACTATGTTTCTAATTGAGAGGGGGCTTAGATCCCATGGGGAAAATGGATGGAACTATCTTGCTTGCAGTTGCAGACACTCTCTGTTCCTTTTGATGGGCATTGTCCATCATCATCTCATTGTTAGTTGCCCTAGGTGACTCCAATGACCTGGAGAGTACATGTTGCAACTCTGCTGAAATTCAAGGCTTAACTGATACATGAACAGACCAAAGATTTAATTCTCTGGGACATAAATTTAACAAGCATAGTGCTAATTGTGGTTAAAATAAAAGGGGCAGAAGAGCCATATGTAGGGAAACTATAAATGAGTCTAACTTACACTAGGGAGCATAAATTCCAGAGCAAGGCCCACTAACAGGGTGCTGAACTCCTGAGCTTGTCTGCCCTTTAAAGCGCAGACAATTATATATATCTTTAAAAAGGCTGTGGTAGTTTCAGTCTTTTGTGGATGCCAGAAAGTTATGTTCTTAAATTGGTCCATTCCTGTGGGGTAAGAACCCTTTGATTGGATTGGATTGCTTCAGTGAAGTGTAACCCAGAATGGGTCTTAGTACTGCTGCTGGAGTCCTTTATAAATGGGAAATAGGAGGCTACAGTGACAGAGAAAAAAGCAGCAGAAACATAGAGAAACATGCAGAATCTGACAGAGAAGGCCCTTGCAGCCAGAAGATGAAATCAATGGAGCATAGATACTGAGAGAAGCCCCTGAAGCCAGAAAATGAAAACAATGAGGCCTGGAGGAGAGCTGAGAGATGGGAAGAAACCACCATGTGCCTGATCACCAAAGCTGCAGCTCAGGGAGAAATCATCTCTTGATGATGCCTTGATTTGGACACTTTTACATCCTTGGAAATGTAAGCTTGTAAGTTAATAAATCCCCATTGTAAAATCCAATGCATTTGTGTTATATTGCCTTGGCAGCCTTTGGAAAATTAAAAGAAAACTATCTTCAATTGTAAAAATGTTCCACAGCAATTGAAGGTGTTGGTGGATGGATGATGCAAGGGGGTCCTATATTTTATGCATGCTTTTTCTGTATATCCACAAGGTCTCTAATAAAACAATTACAAAAAAAATACTTAAGGATTTTAAGTTGAATTTCAGGTTGTGGACAAATGTAGTCAAGACAAAATTTAATAATCCATTTTAAGGACTATATAAAATTTGTATTATCTTTGTTAGGAAATTAATTTTTAGCCTCATTAAATATATTTGATATAATAGATCATCACTAATATCTTATTGAAATCAGTACTATATGAGTTTAGTCACTTAAAAAATATATTTCATTCAGTGTTGCTAAACCTGCTTTATGTAGGAATTTCCTATATGTGACCACATCAGCCCTATGACTTCAAGATTCAACGGAATACCTAAGATTATTATACTTAATATATAATCCTATAAGTATGAACCAGAAAACTGACTTAATTTATTACTCATGGAACTGTGTCTTTCATTTCTGATATAAGTAAGCTTCCACCTGATTCATTATGTAGGTATATATGTAAATATTTCAAGTCTAACAGAAAAGCCAAAATGGGCAAATACTAGGAAAAGTCCTGAAGATTCAATTAGTGAAAAAATCCTTTGCTTTATGGTGGGTAAAAATATTTACATTATGGTACATAAAAAGGAAATTCAGCCCTACATAACTACTTCTAAAGTATTATTTAAGAAAATTTGAACAATATTAAAATGATTTGTATTAATTAATTGTTATGCAAATTCCAACTTTGTTATATGTTTATTTTCCATTAATAGTAATTCCCTCTGTTTTAACTTATGTACACAAAATTTCATGTATTTTCCAAGTATAAGGCAAAAAATTTTTTTAAAGAAACATTATGAATAAATAGAGTCAACATAAAGAATTGAACAACAGTGACAATAAATAACTCACTCTTGAGTATTATATATTCCAACCTAAAGATAACAAAAGTTTCCTTTGTTAGTTTCTCAAAATCAAGGACTTGATGCTGGTTTATCCAATTTTCCTATGCAGAGAGCATTTAAGAATTTCTGCTCATGATAAAAACACTATTACTATGTTGTGGAACTGTGTTTTGACCAGACTTGTGGTTGGCAGATGACCTGACTCAGGTGCCAGCGTTTGTTTTGCCCTATCTTGGAAATTTCTCAGGGCTGGATGACCTCCAATGCTGTTTAACACAAAGCATTTAAATTCACATATAGCTTCATTCAACAGCATTAGAGACAACAGACTGGCAACCATCAGATTGATATGATGGTTAATTTTACATATCAACTTGACTGTGTTATAGTGCCCAGTTTTTCTGTCACACAATGGCATAGATGTTGCTGTGGAGATATTTTACAAAGGGATTGAAATCTACAATTGGTTGACTTTAAAGAAAGCAGATTACTCTGGATAATGTAGGTGTACCTTATCCAGTTGGTTGGATACATTAAATGAACAAAAGTGAGGGTTCCAGGAGGATGAAATTCTGTCTCAAGAATACACCTGCCACTCTGTCCTGAGTTTGCAAAATAAGGAATTCATACTCAGCACATCAATTTCACTATTACAGGGATTTCCATCCTCCTGCCTGTCCTTCAGATTCATAATTGCCACCCCCACAATCTCATGAGCCAATTCCTCAAAACAAATCATAGATATAATAAATCATATATATATATATATATATATATATACACACACACACACAAACACCTACCCACATATATACACACACAATCACACACATACATATGTTTTTGCTGCTATTTCTGTGGAGAATTCTGACTAGTACAGATTTTGATATCAGCAGAGGAACTTAAACTATAGGGTGATTTTCTTAAGTTGGTCCTGGGGCTTTTGGAATTGGGTCTTAACCTATTCAAATTAAAACAACTCTATCTCCAGTGGTAAAGAAGACTCTGGCAGTCCCTGATGTGATGTGTCAATCAAGCTATGCAAAATATCACTATTGGATACTCCTAATCAAAGACTTGTAAGAGGAAAGTTTCTGGTGACCAGGTATTTCATTTGTGTGAAATTCACAAGTACAGTGAGATTGGCTTGTGCTCCTAATGTGTTGGAAAATGTGGAGGAATCAAAGGGTGAATTCAGGACTTTAAATTCTCTGTTCCAGCAATACCAGGAGGAACATCTTAGAAGTCCTCAGAACAAGAACCAGCAATGGGAATTCTCAGCCATGGTCCTAGTGAGTTTGCTGCCTGTGACTATGCAAGCCAC
>JAQZBX010000302.1:80223-120450 GCA_029593785.1 Cabassous unicinctus
CAGGACATTATACATTTTGTCAGACCCTATAAAAGTACACAGCGCAAAAGGTAAACCATAGTGTAAACCATTGACCATGGTTAGTATCAATGCTTTGATATTTGTTTATCAATTATAAAATATGAACCAAGCTCATGTAGGATGTTATTGGCTGGGGAGGATGTGGGGGGGGGGAGAGGGGTATATGGGAATCCCCTATATTTTCTTTTCTTACTTTTTATTTTTTTTATTTTTAAAAAAGTGTTAGCTTGCATAAATGTTACATCAAAAATAGAGGGAATTCCCATATAACCACTCCCTCCCCTCCCCAAATTTCCCCCATTAGTAACACCTTTAATTAGTGTGGTACAATTGTTACAATTGTTGAACACATATTGAAGAATTGCTACTAACCATGGAGGGTAGTTTCTATGTCACTTTTTTGTAACTTAAGCTTTTTGGAAAATAAAGTAAAAAAAATTAGACATTGTGGGAACATACAGAAGAAATTCTAAATATACATAAAATATAACAGATCTTATGGTGATGAAAGGCACAATGCCAAAAATGTATTTTAATTTTTTTGCTTGTACATTTTTTATTTATTTTATAATATTTTAATTTCATTATTATTAATTTTGTTGGCTTTGTTTTGGGGAAGCTTTAGATCACAGAAAGGTTGTAATTGTGGCAAGGTAGGACTGCCAGTGTGGGGTATTGGTGGTGAGGGGATGTGTGGGGAGGGGGCATCTGGGGCATGTCTCTATGGAATATAAATTTGTTTTTATGGTCATAGGCTGTTGTCTTGGTGGGTGGAGGTGCACAGAAAAACCAATGGAATACTGAATTCCCATCCTGGGGAGCCCAGCTACATTCTCTAAAACAGTGGCATGAATATCTGCAGTATGTGCTCAATGTCTAGCAAAGGAGGAAAGATCAATACATCAGGCCCTTGATGATGTTTGTACTTATGGACCTTGTACTTACGAAATTGAAATTTAACCTAGTAATAAATATTGACTAAGAGTTACTTTTATGAAAACCTGCTTGGTGCTCAAAATTAGCCTCTCTCTAAGACAAACTCAGGATATAATTTCACTACCTTCCCCTTGACATGGGACATGACTCCCATGGATGAGCTTCCCTGGCATCAAGGGATTATTACCCAGCACCAACTAGTTATGCATTTGAAAAAAGACCTAGAACAAAAGTGGGAAATATTAAATACAAATGAGTTTTTATGGCTAAGAGATTTCAAAGTGTGTCAAGAGTTCATTCCAGTGGTTATGCTTATGCACATTTAATGAGGATCTCATTAATTGCTACAGTAAACAGTGCCTCAACCAGGGGTGCTCCTGAGGGCTCTAGAGACATCTAGACACTTTAGGCAGGGCAGACAACCCCAGGAAATTGGCACCCTATTGGTGGGCCTTACCTTGTTATATCTGATAACTTATGCCCTCAATGTATATGAAATAGATTCATTTATAATTTTCTTATACATTGTTCTTCTGCCCAATTTATATGAATATATGATTAGCATTATAGTCATTAAATATATGTTCCAGAAACGTATATCTTCCAGCTCTTCATATGCTGGCTGGGCCCTGAATCTCAGCAGAGTTGCAGCCAACACCTACTCTCAAGTTCATCAGACTCACCCAGGACAACCAACAAAAGGACGATGATGGATAAAGACCATATCAAAAAACAGAGAGCATATACATCTTCAAGCAAGACAGTTTCATCCATCTGCTCCATGTGATCTAAGTCCCCTCTCAGTGGGAAGCATAGTGGGCATCATCATCCCAAAGTCCTCAACATCAAGGAATGAACATACATACATATGGAGGGAATGTAAGTATGGACCAAAGTAGGCTTATTATTCTAGTAATGGAAGAACCTGTAATTGATATAAAGACAGTGGTCACCAGAGTTTCTGAGGGGAGGGAGAGAGAAGAAAAGATGTAACATGGGGCATTTTGGGGACATTGGAATCGTTCTGCATGATATTGCAATGACAGATACAAGCCATTATACAATTTGTCAAAATGTATAACTCCACTTTACACTGCACCATAAAATTGTGAGGTGCAAAGTGTAAACCATAATGTAAACTATAGACCATGGTTAGTAGCAGTGCTTCGATAAGTTTTCATCAATTGTAACAAATGTACTATACTAATGAAAGGATTTGTTAATGGAGGAAATTGTGGGAGGAGGAGGGAGTGCAGTATATGGGAATTCCCTAAATTTTTTAATTTAACATTTATGTAATCTAAAGCTCTTTTAAAAATAAGAAAAAATGTGGGAGTGAAAAGTTATTACTATGTAATTAGAAAAGGATATTTGATAAAATCTACTTTGTCTGTAATTATATATTAAATGCATACTCTTAGTTATATATTGCAAAAATCCTTCCCATCATCTGATAATTTACCCTGAAATAGATTCAGTTTTAAAAATATCAATTGTTCTAAGAAATTTTCAAAATGTTTCTTTCTAGTCACATATTTTGCTTAAACATATTCTTAATCATTTTCTGATTATTTACTCTAAGCAGTTTCCAAACAATGTTAAATAAATAACAAATAAAATATTATCTGCATGCTACATAGAGGTAAAATGTAACAAAAATTTCACAAGTATATTGCTGACATATAATTAAAAAATGACAGAAATTTGAAAAACAAATTATTTTCAGATACAAATACAAGCAATTGCTTTAGGTAGACAATATTTCTTATATATTATGCAAGTTTTAGTAGACTAAAATTTATATATGTAGGAGGCATATTGTAAAATTGATACATAAAATTTATAGTCAGCTATTCATCATGGTTGCTATACTTAATATGGACTATTTGCTCTATAAATAATAACTTGTAATTCTAGATATAAACAAATCATCTCACCATTTATAAGTGTAAATTGAATAAAATATAGTCTTAGAAAAGATTGATAAACCTAATTAAACAATTTTAATTGTATGCTATTCAAATAGATACATCTAATATAGAGAGATATAGAATATTTAATAATATAAAAGGAAATGTAATTGTATAACAAATACTAACCAAAAAAATCTAATAAGACAATTAGGTTTCCTGACAAAAGAAACTTCATTTATAAAATATGAATTTCATAAAGATAGATATTATTATTTTATAAAAATTTATTTTGCTGGTTAATACAAAAAAATCTAAACTTGTTACTCCACCACCTGATTTATGCTCAGAGAGACTTACTGACCCCCATACCTGAACTCAATGGACCTCTGATATTCAGAATATTAAGACAACAAATTTGTGTTGTTTTAAGTCACAAACTGTATGGTGATTTGTTACAGTAGCAATAGGAAATGAATACATCATGGAACACTAATGCCATTTGATATAACCAAGGCTAAGGCCATTTTCCAGGCAATTATCCCAGTGGTAAGAAGTATTTTCAGCTGTGTGAGCTGGCATGTGGCACTCAGACTCTGGTAAATGCACCAATATCAGGACATTCTGTCTAATCTAAGTGCTTCCCTACACAGTCTAGGATCCAGAGTCCATTCAATAACCACATAATGTAGATTTACTTTTCTGTTTGCTTGATTTAGGTAGTTAGTAAGCTTTTTAGGGTAAATATTCCCTTTCTGTTGTAACCAACCCTCTTTAAGGGTATATGTATTAGTCAGCCAAAGGGGTGCTCATGAAAAATACCAGAAATCAGATGGTTTTTATAAAGAGTATTTATTTGGAGTAGAAATGTACAATTACTGGGCCATAAATCATAAGTTTCTTCCCTCACCAAATTCTGTTGCTATGTGTTGGAGCAAGGCAACTGCCGACATATGACAGGGTTCAGAGTTCTTGGATTCCCCTCTTCCTGGGGCTCCATTTCTCTCCAGGCTTAGCTCCTCTGTTTCCTACACAAGGTCAGCTGTAGACTCTGAGGCTTTCTAGGCTTTGCCTCTCTCTACAAGGCCAGCTGTGAACTCTCAGGCAAATGGCTTGTCTCTATCCCGGGGCCTTCTCTCCTTCCTCACCAGAACTCCAACATCAAAACTGCTCCAACTCTGTCTTTTGCCATGCCTTTTATATTTGATTCCCCACCCACCAAGGGGTGGGGCTCAATGTCCTACTGACATGGCCCAGTCAATGCCCTAATCATAACTTAATCATGCCCAGATTAACAGACCACAAGCATAACCTAATATCTGGAATTCATAACTATATCAAACTGCCAAATTGCTACACTCCACCCTCTGAATTCCAAAAATACATTACAATATTCAAAAACAAACCTTTAATCAGTAACAATGAAAGTACAAAATCATATCATAATAATTTTAAAGAAATACAGTTAGTCTTGAGGCAAAGTCCCTTCTAGCTGTAGATCTCTGAAACTTACAATATCATTTATCTGCTTCCAATACACAAATGGACAGACAAAGGATAAACATTTTCATTACCATAAGGAGAAATTGGGATGTTAAACATGGGTCATGGGTCCTCTAGAGTTCAGTAAACCTGCAGGGCATCCTCCATTCGATTTCAAAGTCTGAGAGTCATTCTTAAGACTATGGTTTCTTCTCCTTGGGGCCACATGGGAACCCACTCTTTCCACAGGCTTTCCCAGTGGCCATTTTCTTTGTTCCATTCTCATCAAGCATTTGGGTGTTGACCAAGCTCTAGACCTCACATTCCAAGAGTGTTGGTGTGATTGCCACACCTTACCCAATCTTTTGGTTAGAGTCTTAGCCCCCCTAGTACAATTAGGTGAAGACAACATTCCTTGTAACCTTTAACATACAGGCTCAACCCTCTCAGGGCAATGAGTTGACCACCTGACCTTCCCTAACTTTTGGCATATAGGCTCAACCCTCTCAGAGCAATGGGTTGACCACCTGGCCTTCCCTAATCCATGGGGGACAGGTCCACCCTTCTCAGATCTATGGAGTGCTGACCTTAACCACCCTAATCCTTGAGGAATGTACTCCACCCTCCCTGCACCCTAGGGCAGTGGAACTCTTCCTGAACATTGGGTGTGAACATCCACCCTCTTCAACTGCTGGGGCAAACTCATACTCTCTTTACACATAGGTGGGGCTCCTCTCTTAGCCCAAGGTGATGTCTTAATTCCAGATCTCAGCTTCCATGGTTTTCTTCTTAAAGATGTTTCTCCTTCAATCTGTCCTTTGCATGTTGCTTTTAGTCCAAGCTGACAGTGGTTTTGTTCATACAGCACTCACAAAAATGTTGTTGGTTTGGCATGCAAGAAGCAAGGGTCCAAAGCCATAAGACAGTAAGACTTTCCACAAGTCTTTCCAAGATAACTGTGTCTTCAATCCTGATTTACAAGTTCCAGGTTTAGCTAAGTCTTCAAATGGGGCACTTTCATCAGAGAACTTGATTTCCCAAGGTTGGAATTTCCAGAATCACTTTCTGTTTTCTTTGTGCCCAAGAGTTCAGTCCTTAGTGTATTTTGCTCATCTAGTATTTTGCTATAAGGTGCAAGGAGAAGCCAAGCCACATTCTCTGAGTTTACCTTGGAAAGTTCTTCAGCTAAATACCCAGGTTCACCATTTTCAAATTCTGTCTTCCATATAACACCAGGAGTTAATTTTGCTAAGTCTTCACTGCAACTTTAAAACATGGATTGCTTTTCCTCCAGATTCCAATAATAGTTTCATCATTTACTTCCAGGGCATCATAAAAAGTCTCTTTAGTGTCCATATCACTATCAACAGTCTCTTCAAAGCACTGTAGGTCTTTTCTACCAAGCATCTCACAATTCCTCCAAAAATACCCCTTACCCATTTATAAAACCATCCCAACATTTTGGTAATTGCAAAAGCACTTCCCTACTCCTCAGTACCAAATTCTGTATTAGTCAGCCAAAGGGACACTGATGCAAAATACCAGAAATTGATTGGTTTTTATAAAGGGTATATATTTGGGGTAGAAGCTTACAGTTACTGGGCCATAAATCGTAAGTTTCTTCCCTCACCAAAGTCTGTTGCTACATGTTGGAGCAAGGCAGCTGCCGACGTTTGCCAGGGATCAGGGTTCTTGGGTTCCTCTATTCCTGGGGCTCTGTTTCTCTCCAGGCTTAGCTCCTCTGTTTCCTCCACAACATCAGCTGTAGACTCTGAGGCTCTCTAGGCTTTGCCTCTCTCCCCAAGGCCAGCTGTGAACTCTCAGGTGAATGGCTCATCTCTATCCTAGGGCTGTCTCTCCTTCCTCACGAGAACTCCGACATCAAAACTGCTCCATGTCCTTTGCCATAAATTTTATATTTGATTCCTCACCCACCAAAGTGTGGGGCTCAATGCCCTACTGACATGGCCCAGTGAATGCCCTAATCATAACTTAATCATGCCCAGATAAACAGACCAGTTTACAAGCATAACCCAATATCTATTTTTGGAATTCATAACTATATCCCCTCTCCCTCAGAACCTATATTAACCACTGTCTTTATATCAATGTTAAAGTTCTTCCACTATTAGAATAAAAATAAGTCTAGTTTACTCCATAGTAGCATTCCCAACTTATTTTTATTGTTTATTCCTCAATCTTTAGGATTTTAAGATGGTGATGCCCACTCTGTTTCCAAATGAGAAGGGGCTTAGAACCTTTGGGGCAGATGGATGGAACTGTCTAGCTTGCAGTTGTAGATACCTGTTTTGGGGGATGAGAATTGTCTATCATCATCCTTTTGTTAGTTGTTCTGGGTGAGTCTGATGAAATGGAGAGTAGGTGTTGGCTGCAACTCTGGTGAGATTCAGAGCTCAATCAGCATATGAGCAGTCACAAGATTTAAGTCTCTGAGACATGTATTTAACTATAGTCCTAATTATAGGTTTAAATAAATGGGACAGAAGAGCTATGTGTAGGAAATTTATAAATGAGTCTCATAGCTGTTCATTATTAAATCTTTACTACTCTGGATTTGGAAATGAGTTCTTAGATATTACACAAACACAAAAAACAAAATTTTAAAAATTAAATAAACTGGATTTCATAAAAATTATGCTTTATTTCTTCAAAGGACACAGTCAAGAAAGTATACAGACAATATACAAGAATGGGAGAAAATATTACCAAATTATATATCTGTTAAGGGTCTAGTACTGAGAATGTATAAAGAACACATTCATCCCAACAGAAAAAAAGATACACATCTCATTAAAAAATGGTCAAAAGTCCATAATAGACATTACTCCAAAAATGATATAAAATGACTGAAAAGCACATGTGAAGATGTTTAATTTCATTAGTCTTTAAAGAAATAAATATCATGAGAGATATTTTTCCTAATAAACTAAAAAAACATAAGCATAGAACTGTGCATCATAAGGAATGAGCCTTAGTGTAATCTATGGACTGTAGTTAATAGTGTAATTATAATAATATTTTCAGCAGTTATAAGAGAGTTACCACACTAATACACAATTTTAATAATAAGGAAGCCTGTGTGTGGGAGGAATATATGGTAATTCTGTGCTAGTTCTGCATGATTTTTCTATAGGCCTAAAAATTCTCTAATTAAAAATGAGAAAAGAATTAGCAATTTAAAAAACTTATCAAAAGTGGTTAATATGCACAAGTAAATTGCTTTAGTCTTCATGGGTTTAATGAACTTGGGTCTATATTTTTGTATATAATTAAAAATAATTAGTAACTCATTTTTTCTGTACCTATCTCTATGATGATTGTTCACCTTGAAAAGCTAAATGTTTTTTCTGTGATACTTTTATAGCAAATATCTCTTAAATTTCCAGCTATCACTATTCTTTTACACTTGTCAGATTTTATTGTCAACACCATGTTTGTTGATAAAATTGCATTACCCAGCTCCAAAATCTACTTTATTCCCAGATTTGGTATGGGCTCATTTATACAGTGGAAGTAGTGTCCATGTTGCCTAGAACACATGTTCTTCCTTGCTCTTGTGGTCAGCTTTGAGCACCTCCATTATAACATGGACATGCCAGGGAGGGAGATGTTCAGGGACTCTTTGTACTTTCATTTCTACATTCTATTTTTTTTACCCTTTCCTCCCAAACTGTGATGGCCCAAAGTCTTAGGTTGCTTTCCCTTTTTTAGCCCCCATCTTCCAGGTCAAAATGTTTCATCCACTGCTTCTCAGGTAATTTTAAATTTTAATTACATTTTTCTTATGAATGTTAAAATTAAAATGATTTTCTCCAGGTAGCTATAAGTCATTCTTTACTTGCAGTTCCTGAATGGACTTATAGAAATCTTTCACATTTAAAATAATTTACTTGGCAATTTTTATACAGTAATGGAAGGAAATCCCAAATTAAAAAGTGCCTTAACTGAATCAGAAGTCTACTAGATCAGACAAGATTGGGGGCGTTCAGGGTTCTCATTATCGTGGTCTCAGTTCTGCTAAAGTCTCTTATTTCAATTTTCTGAATTATAGCAAAAACAATTGAAAGAAAATAAATTTACACTCAAAATCCCATCACCATTAAAACATCAATGCTTTTTAGCACTTCACATTCCTTTCTAATTTCTTGTGTGTTGGAATTAACATTTATATTTAGGAAAATAGAGGAAATCAATAATAGGTAAAAATGTATTCCTATTAGTTAATGTGTACCATCTTAATGTTTTAATTTTTATGTCTTTTCCTATGGATTTGAAAATGTGTTTAAACTCTAAGTTTTATTAGTCATATATTACCTTGTAAAAAATTATTTTTATATAACTTGACTAATTAGTTAGGGCCTGATGGTCACATATATTGCTGATCAATATGTTAGACCTAAAGTGTGTAACTTATGGGAGCATGTGTAGCTCAGTGGTTCAGCCTGCTTCCCTTTAATGAGGTCCAGGTTTGATCCCTATACCTCCCACCACAACCCCCAAAATATATATATGTTTGGAGAGAGAATGCTTTCTTTTCTCCAGATATATTATAGTGCCTTTCTTTCTTCTTTTATTTTTTAAGGAGTCTTAAAAGTAGAACATATAGGAGCATGAAGCATAGAATATGGTGCTAAAATGAAGTCTCTAGGATGACAGGACCTGGAGTAGGGCTTTTTTTTTGAGGTATAAAAATGACATCCTTTGGGCTAAAGACAGAGATGGGTGGAGGGTCAGGGCACTTCAGTTCTTATTTAATGGATGATCCTGGATCTTTGATTTATTTTCTCCTTCTACTTGGCAGGAAAAAAAGAATGGCAATGGTTATGAAGAAGTGTGCTAGACAGTTATTCATCACAGTCATTTTCAGAAATTCTATCTGGTGTCCAATGATGGTGGCTATGAAAATATTGACTCCACCACAAAGAGAGTGAGGCAACTTAGGGATGGGTCAAAATGGAATATGCCCTTCTCAGGACCACAGGTGTTCCAAGGCCTTTTTCCAGCACCCATGAGCATGATTACGAGCTTGGGTTTCTCTCCTAGAAACCCTCATGTGGCCTCATCATCTAACATGCAATAAACATGATCCAAAATGAGGAACTCTGGGGGAGTACAATAAGCAGCCACAGATATATGTTCTAGGATTTCTATTCAGCCCTGCTAGCCCATTAGAGCATACCAATATTTCTACTCCTATTTATTTCATTTTTGAGGTGTAATCCTCTCAGTGAACTTCTTTTTTTTTTAGAAGATCGGAGAAATTTATTTTTTACAATAGTAAAGCTATGTTAGTAATAGTTTAAAATGGCCCTTAAGCCTAAGTTATGATTTTGAATGCCCCACAGTTCAAACATATAGAACTAACATTAAGCTATTTTTTTATTTTTAAAAAGCAACACAAGGCAATAGAAATTATAGTTCTTTGTCCTGATTTTCAAGGAAGTTAAGCACAACAGATAGTGTTACAAATTTTCTTTCTAGAATAAGGCACAGTGTACTGTCAAGCTGCATGTTTAAAAACAAATCCACTAATTGATATTTTTGAGGGGGCATGGGGCTGAAAGACTGAAAATGCAATAAAATTGAGATCATCTTTCTAATATGATAGGAAATTAAATCCTACTCATGTATTAATTCCTACTTTCTGAACCTTAAAATAAAAATCTTATAGCAGAAGTTTTATGGTAGAGTTGCCATAAATTTTAAAATTTAATTCTAAGAGTAATTAGCTTTGGAAGAAAGATCAGTCCTTTTGAAGGAAATTAATTAAATTTAGAGTATGACTAATCTGTCACAATTAACAAAAATTTTCTCTATTTTTTCCTACTGCAAAGCTTTTTCTACATATTAAATTATAGGTACCCTAATAAAGTAATATAAAAACCACAGTTAAAAATAGGATGTAGATGACTCTGTAAACTGAAAGATCAGGAAAAGGGTCTTAAAAGTGGCAGTGTTGACAGGTAAAGGGGTTGTAGGTGTTCACTCTATTCTTCCATCTTTCCTGCACATTTCAAATGTTTCAAAATAAAAACATAGAGGGAAAAAAGAGCTTTAGCCATCAGTAGAAGACATGGAAGCAGAACATACAAAGGATCAACTTAAATTTTTCAACAGAGTCCATCTTGAAACAATATTATTGCTCATCGTTGACAACCACTAGTTGTGTTTAGCTTCTTCAGGTGACTCAGTGGTCACATAAAAGTTCTCATCATGACATCTAAGAGAGTTACTGTTCAGAGTAACTACATTTCAAGATTTAAAAAATATAAAGTAGGGTAAGCACCAATGCTGCCAAAGTGTGATTACTCAAGTTTCCACTAGGAACCATATTTAAATGCTTAAGATAATCAATTCCATTTTACATGAGTTGGGAACTTGCTTTTAACTCCTATAAAAAATATCTATTAAGATGAAACAATTTTAGTCCTTATGAAGAGCTCTTTTGATTCAGCTGGGGAAGAAACAATCTCACGAACTATGTACAGATCCTTAGATGATACACATCATATTGAAGCATAGCAGCCTCCATGGCATCAGGGGAAAGTTTATAAACATGTATGGTGCAGGTTTCCCTTCCCTCAGGCCATCCTCCTGCTAATGGGAATCCTCCAGAAGCACTTCTCTCTTGTGCATTTTCCACATGCCCCAGGCTGGGGTCTCCAGGAGCTGGGGTCTGACCTCCCTCTCCTTAGCCGGTGCTGGCAAGCTGGTGGAGGCTCTGGGTTTACAACACCTGCGCTCCACCCCCGCGGGCTGTCGCAGCTCTCTCAAAAATCTAGAAACTCCTTAAAAATCTAGAAATGGTGGGTGGCCAGGCCTTTAGCTAACCTATTTACTTCAATTTTGCCTTCTCCACCTGCTGGTCAGTCTTGCTTGTAAACGTGTACAGTATACATTTTTCGTATTGGTCTAAGAGGAGAATGTCAGGTCATATAACAAGATGAAACAAATCAGGAGCAGTTGCCCATCTTTGCCTTTCTCAAGCAGTATATGCAACAAATTGGATGATTCTGTTAAAAGGTAAGTGTCAAAAGTGGAAAATAAGTGTACATGCAGAGCTTTGTTTACAGCATACTAGATTTTTTTTAAAAAAACCTCTAACTAGTTACTACTACTAGTAAAATGATGATGAATATTATCTGGATTTAAAATATGAGCAAGCTGGTGAATAATCCATCTTTTTGCAATTTTTATTACCAAGGCATTTTTAAATGATATACCACTTCCCAGGCAAGATGCAAAGGTCTTAATTGGCAAGCTATTCATGATATATTTTTCTCTATACTTATAATCTACTGATTTTGGTCATTGGCAACTATAAATCAGAAGATGATCCTCATCTAAATTATTTGTGTTACACAAATCTTGGTTTTCTACCCTTGAGTAATTTTAGTAATTTTTTGTGGTGGTTTCAATGTGCAGAAGAATAATTTCATAGAAATCTTGTGATTATAGAAAATCCACCCTGTCAGAAATATGCCAATCTTGAAGAAATTGCCCACTTTTAGGAATGACAAAATTTTTTCTACATATTTTTTTATAGTTATTTCAATATATACTAAATATCATATTTAAAATAAGATGAGTGATTTTACTTTTCTTAGTCACCTGGAATTACAACAGAATGGACAATGGATTAATGAATACTATTGTCTAATAGAAAGAACATTGAAATTATTAACTATTTATTAACTATAGGCCATGGGCAGGTCACTTAGTCTTTCTGAGATTCAGTTTCTCAACTAAGAATAATTAAAAATATAACTATCTATGTGGTTGTGAAGAGCAATAAAAATCACTATTGTAATAGTGCTTTTTAACCTGCAAACAGCTTGCTAAAGGCTAATTTAGTTTATTACGCATGTAAATATTTGCAATTTTTATATTCATATTTTAATCAACTTTACTGAGTTATGATTACCTACAACTACAACCACTTTAAGTGTATACTTAGATGAGTTTTGTCAAATGCATTCACATATGTAATTTTCACCTCCATCAATAAATAGAAATTTTCTGTCATCTCAGATAGTTCTATCATGCTCTTTTCAGTCAAATCCACCATCCTAGCTACCACAGATCTGTTTTGTATAACTATAGGTTAGATGAGTTGTTTACACCTTTCTGTGGTTGAGGAGTATAATATTGTATGTATGTACCATAATTTGTCAATCAAATCATGTGTTGAAAAGCATATGCAAATGGGGTATTTATAACTTTTGGCATTATGCATAAAGCTGGTATGAATATTTTTTAATATTCTGGGTTATATGGTAAGTGCGTGTGTAACTTTATAAGAAAGAGACAAATTGTTCTCCAAAGTGGTTATACCATTTAAATGCATATCAGCAATTTATGAGTTGTTGTTCAATATTTTTATCACCAACATAATCAATAATCTTGGGATATGACAATATTTTAATTAAAGCACTTCTAATGGATGTGTAATGGTAAGATAGCATCACAATTTAATTTGTAGTGCCCTGATGATTTTACTTTAGTATAAGCCATGCTTCAAGGAAAATTTGTACTTATTTCCTCAGAACTAACCAATTAATTTAGGAGGAGTCAATACCTTTATAATACTGAGAGTCCACATTCCAGAATATATTATATAATATCATGCATTTTTAATTGCTTCATGTTCTCATTAGTGTAGTATTGGTTCATGTATATTCTTCATGTGTATTATGAACATCATAAAAATTATTTCTGTGCATTTTCATATTGTGGCATTTATGAGTCTTCTAAATGTAGAATTTCTAATTTTATAGTTAAGTATTATTCTTTCATTATATTTTATATTTTTATTTTATGATTAATTACATTACTAAATTATCCGAATGTGTCTAAGAGATTTTTAATTCATTTTTCTAAGTTATCTAAATAAAAATTTTATCTAGCCATAATGACATTTGCTTATTATTTTTAGTATTTATGCCTATCTTTTTGTTTCACTTTTTTGCTAGAATTCCCCGAAGAAGGTAAAATATTATTTAACAGAGCCAGATGCTATGTTTTTCTGATTTTATTGAAATATTCCTCAGCTTTGTTCATTGATGTTAGTTTTCAATTTGAAAAATAAATAACACACATACCCTCAAACTTTGGTGCATGTGTGCACAAATAGAAATGTAGATATGTTCATATTAAGGATGTTTTATTCTCCTTATATTTTACTTAGAACATTAATCAGGGAACCATGTTGAATTAGATTAGATTAATTTTGTGAATGCTGCTTTATTAGCAGTATATTTGTTAAGTCTGCATTGCCATTTAAATTTCTAAAACATAATAGGTTTTCCCTGTACCAAGTGTAATTAACATTAAGAAAGGGTTTAAGGCATATCACAAACCATGAATGACAATAGCATAAACAAAGATATTATGCATACTTTAAAAATAAAATAAATAAATAAAGATATTATGACTTGTAATTACAGTTTCTTACATAAGATCACAGGAAATGAAGTTAAGGGACCATGAGCCTTCTGACCTCGGGGAAGCCATCAGCATTTTTCAATTGCACACCTCACTAGCTCTATAGCCTACTCAAGGTGGGAAACTATATCCCATTTTTGGGACCTGCCACATCTCATCAATCCTGGTTATGAGGAACAAACCCATAGTAATGGGCCTAGACTCTCATTTATCTTTGATCCAATTTAGTGCAATAAATTTATTGAATTTATATTAGAAGGAGAATTCAAAGCAAGAAATTAAATCCTCAAGTGCCTTAAGAAGGAGTAAAGGCTGCTAACCTTCTCTTCAAGGGAAAATTCAGGTCATGGCATTTGCTTAATTTAAAAATCATGACAGATTTTCTAATATTCAACCATATTTACTTTACTGGAAATAAAATCAATGGAGATAGATTTATTATTCTTTTAACATATAAATGTGATATGTAATGTTTATTTGGATTATTTACATCAATATTCATAAATAAAAAGAAATGAATCTGTAACTTTTCCCTAGTATTTCATTATGAAAAATATCTAACACAGCAAACATAAAAGAGTTTTATTATGACATTTTCTACCTATTTTGTACTTTGTTAATTAGTTATCTATCCATCTATTCACCCATCAATCCATCTAACTTCTTTAAGCATTTCAAATTAAATAAAAGTTATTGGTTCACTCTGACTTCACCAAGTATTTCATTATTATAATCCAATATATCCTCAGACTTTTTCTTTTGGTGTGAAATTTAAGTACAATGCAATGAAAAAAATCTTAAGGGCATATCCACTGACTTTTGATAAGTGTATATAGTTGTGCAACCCCAATTCAACCTGGAGGGTTCTAGCATCTCACTTCCCGATTGATTCTTATCTTCACCTTTCCTCTGAGAGGCAACCATTTTCCTAAGTTACCACCAAAGGTTAATTATGCTTATTCTAGATCTTTATGTAAATAGAATCAAACTCTTTGGTAAGCCTTCTTTCAATCAGTCTAAGGTTTTTGAGGCAATTCCATTTTGTTGCCTTATGAGACTTCACTCTTTTAAACTACCCAATTAGATAAATAGACAACAGATTGTTAATCCATTTTCCTATTGGTAGGCATTTGGGCTATCTTCTATGGACATATTTTTCATGTGTTTTTGTTTTCATTCCTTTCCAGTAAATTTCTAGGAGTGGATTGGTTGGGTCAAAGAGTACTTCTATGTTTTGAAAGTGACAGATTTCTTGCCATAGTTTTGTATCATTTTACCATCCCACCAACATCATATGAAAGTTCCTTCCTTCTCCCTCTCTTTCATCTTGCCCCTCCTACCTTCCTTCCTTCATCTCCTTCTGATGTTTTTCTTAATTAAAATTTCCACAAGTTGAGTTATTGTGTCTAACAGTAAAGACATTTTTTGCTTTCAGCTATTTTATTCGACAGAAATTTTAGTTGATACATAAAAGTAGAAACAATGACCAAGATTACATACTTGACCTGTCTTCACCATTATTAGATTTTTATTCTTTACCTTTTTAGTAGGTGATCATTAAATGTAATATTTTATTGGCAATTTTAAGGGTATAAATATTGCCCATCTTTTCCTATTTTAACCTATATTTATATCTTCCTTTGTAATTATCTTTTTTATGCCACAAACACATTGTCCACAGGAACATTCATTGTTTTCTTGAATATAAGAAATTTAAGAAATTATTATTAAATTATTGGAATTTGCTTTATGTGTCACACATATTTTCCATGTTTTAAAATTCTTTAAAAAAATTTTTTAAAGTTGAATTTTTTCTTTCTTTTTATAAAACATTTTAGTTTTTGAGTGATCAGTCTCAACAGCTTTTCGTTGACATAATTTGATGCTTGATGGAGACATAAAATTCCAATACATCTATATATTCATTATAGACTTAACATTTGATCAATAAAACTTTCCCTCTTTTGCCTGTTTCATGGTTTTTAATCATGAAATCCGAATTTTACTGCATTTTTTCTGATAATTCAATTATTTTCTATTCTTCTATTTCTAGCTTTTTTTCACCTTATTTTAGGTTTATTTCATATTCATAAATTTCATATAGGTGATACATATTTGAGTATAGGTTTATTTTTGTCTTTTTCACTCAGCCTGTGACCTGCCTATTTTGATTAATAGGAAAATTCATCTTGCTCTGTGTGTTGCTTTAAGAGACTGATTTACTTATTGAGCACCTAATAAAAGTCTATGACCTAATGAGCTAACTTCGTGAGCACCTATTAAATGTCTGGCCTGATATAATTTGTCTTGTTTCACCTTATTTTAATCCTTTCTTTGTGTAATATGTTATAGTTGTTTCTTCTTTGCCTTTTCCTCCATGAACTGCTTTCTTTCCTTTTTAATTTATCTTGTATTTGAGAAGTAATTTCATCTAGATATTATTTCTATTTTTTAATCTTTAAGTAAAGTTCTTATTTCATAACCATATCCTTCAGAATTTGAAATATCTATTTCTTGAGCAGTGAGGTAAATAATACTCTTTAAATTTCTTCCCCAACCCTTTAACATATCATGGATTTTGTGATGAACTATAAGACTTTTCATTATTCTATTATTAACATTTATTTTCTTACATCATGTATTTTTATAGAAAATCCAAACAGACAGAACATCAGGGTACACCCACCACCACATTTGTCCACCCACCAGCATTGGCACTCATATGCTCTGTTTTTCCACCTGTTTGGATGGTTGAACTTTTTAGACTCCTTATATATCCAGTTCTCCCACTTCTGGCCTAGATCACCCCTCTCTTGCCATCTCGAGGAGATTGCTCAGGGAATTCATTCTCTCTCCTGCATCATTAATATTTTTCTTTATACTAGATCATTCAATCTCTGTAATGTGTTGTTGGATTCTAATTTTTAAGACTCCTTATTTTACAAGACCTTGCTCACTAGTTACCACTTCATTTATTTTCTCTCTTGTAACACAGACATCTTTACTTGATTACATCAATTCATCCATTAGCTACCACTCCAGAAATACTGGTCATATCAAATTCACCATTGACATCCTCATTGAAAAATCCCATGTATTGGTGCGTGTCTTACTTGACATGACAATGACATTTGGCATATTCAGTCATTCTTTCCACTTTGATATTGTTTCCTTAATTGGTTTTCAGGATATCACATTTGCTTTTGGGGGGGTGGGAGTAGATGTTTGATTAAGGTTCAATTTTAATGGTTCTACACAGACTTTCTATTACTCAATCAAGTTCGGAAACTTTAATGTTTCTAGACAACTGTTCATTTCTTTTATTGGTATATAATTGTACATAATAATAATATGAATAATAACATTAAACATATTGCCAAATTTAAAAATGTGATGAGCGACTTTGTGTCATTGTTTGATAATAATGCAATAAAATTTAAAAGTACAGGTGAAATAATTCTACAAGAATTCTATATTTAGAAACTAAGGCATACATGCTCACTCTCAGCTCTGAAGTTTATGATTTTGTAGATGAAATAACCCGTAGTTAAATGAATACTGCCAGGCTTCAGCTGAAAAGGTAATACAAGACTGGAACACACAGAGTGGTATGTTTCTTTGTAAGCAGAGACTGTCTGTGATTGGGAAACTCAGGAAGACTTTGTAGACAGTGACATGTGAGCTAAGCCTTGTGCATTTGTGTATGTGTGCATGTGTGTGTCCATGTGTAAGTCATGGGAATTGCTAGAATTTCCTTTGTTTGTTTCTTCTGAACTTCTATTCCTTTCCCAGAGAGGGGGCTCTTGTGTGACACTATCCATCATCTCCCAATTTGTTTTTATCCAAAATTATATTCCATTGCCATTTGTGGTTATTTTTACATCTCAGTTTCAGTGTCTTGACTAAGATAAATTTGCACTTTAATTCAATTGTATGTTTATTCCTTTTGGATACTTTTTGGTAAGCCTCATTTACTGAGTTTATAATCAGTGGTATATACCTTCACAAGGTCTTGTAGTAGGTCCTTTTACATTTCTAGTATCTTTATTTAGAATGATTGGGGGTGTTTGTAGCAGTTTTGTGAATCTCTAGAGAAGACAAATCCTGAGGTGTATTTTGAAGAATTTTGTGATTTCCAAGTTCAGGTGATGCCAGGTCCCAACTAGTGTTCTTATCTGCATCTGGAAACTGCAACTATATTTTTAACAAACCATTAGAATAGAGTGACAAAAATATCTGCCTTATATGTCTCCTTTCCCCAAAGTGATTCCTAGCTAGCAGTGTACTAGTGAATGCAGATATTAATTTTTTACTTGGGATTCTTTGCCCCAGTGACCTTAGCCAGTAAATACACCACATATCCCTCATTGTGACTTCCTCACTCTCACATGACTTTAGAGAAAAAGAAGATTCCACTCCTTTTAGGAGCTTACACATTTCTTCATTCCTGGTGCTGGCTTTTCAACTTCAGGTTAAAGATGGTAGCCTTTCTGCCAGGAAAGCCTACATTTTTCCCTCCATCTGCAAGTGTCCCTAAAATCCTCAGGCAAAACATTCATGAGGACAAAGTCAATTATTTGTCTACGGCTCCTTTATTAGAAATAAATAAATAAATAAATAAATAAATAAATAAATAAATGCTCTGCTGTTAATCAGATTTAAGAGAGGTGAATATTATTTTTAAGTATTTTACCAAACACATATATATGTTTCACTTATTTGAATTGACTAAAGAAACTATTTGTATAGAAATACAATACTATTAATTAGTCACTAAAATTCATGGAGGAAGTGATCATTAGAAAATGTATTCTGAATATGATGGTAATATCATAAACAACTGCGCCCTCTTTCAACATATGAATGTAACTTCTTCAGTAGAACAAAATAACTTGATGGATCATTTAAAATTGGATTAAATTTTTAGGAATTATAAAGCAATTGTTTAAGATATCATTAAGAGAGTGAAAACGAATGGTTCTCATTGTGAATGTATAGCCATAAATAATTTTTGGAGTGATCAGCCCTACTTTTATTTTCTACCTTATTTTATATTATGGTCTTGTTTAAGAGTTTCCCTTGCCAAGAAGAAACTTGCAGATGGAAGCATCTGACATAGCTGCAACCATGAAGCAACTTCTCTAAGTACCTTAATTTGGTTCAGAAGGAAAATCACTGGAGGTGAATGTCTTTCATGATATCTAGTTTATTCATGAAGAACTGTGTTAATTTTGACAGGATATAAAATTTAGTCAGAAGACAACAATCTTTTTATTTGTCTTTCATTTTTAGAATGAATTAAGTGTGGCGAAAATGTGAGATTGGAGGACAATGTTTGTTTGTTTGCATGTATTTGCAAATTGTCTTATTACAGATGGTGGCTGATTCCATTATGTAAATGAGATTGACAGGAAATAACTTGTAGAGAACAGAAAGCAGAGACATGGAAAATACATATTTTCTACAGAAGTCTTGGCTATATGGCCTTTAAAACATATTTATTGCTCTTTCCTGCAAGATTCTTATAACATGCATGGTAAAGCTAACTGTAATATAGGGAAAAAGTAGATATAAAAGTCAATGTTTCATAAATACAAAATGACTGTTAAACACACACACACAAAATCAGAAGCTCACAGAGCAATACATACATTAAAATAGTATTGATTTAAATATTTTATAAACTGAGAAGCTGCTGCATGTTTTTATCTTGAAAGAAACATGATAAAAAGTCACATTTCAATGAATTATTCAAACAATTCATTGATTCATGATTCAGCATGATGGTAGTAGGACAGGATTATTAGAGATACAGAAGTTGGGGTCGAATATGAAACTGCATTTTCAGTTGAGAAGTCTGGAAAACGGTATGCACTATTTTCAAGGAAGTCATCAAAAAACTTTTGTGGTTGGAACTTGGACCCATTGCTAGATACATTGAATTAAAGGTGACATTAGAATATGCATACATAAACACAGACATATTATAGTTTCATAGTCAAAACTGATAAAAGAAACTCAACATAAACTCATGGTGTCAGGAGCAATGAATTGAAGTCATGTGATTGGGTGAAACATTTGAGAACTGGCATATAAAGAGCAGAAAACAGATATTGAAAACAGTGAAATAACAATAATTGGAAGAGGAAGAATAAAAGTCAATATAGAAAAGAGAAATCTGTCATAATGGAGGTAGAATTAAATTCTGAATGGTCAGAGTTTAAAGAATAAAAGCAAGAGATTAACATATTTCATCATTAAGAGCAACGAGGCAGAATGGAAGTGTGGCAAACCCATCGGATTTACTGTTATGAGATGATTTGTGAGTTCTGCTTCGGTAAACCCAAAGGACAGAAAACATATATAGGATAATGAAATGTAGTAATGTGGAAAGGAGGAAACCTCAGCTGCTGTCTCGTACAACAGTGAAATCAGAAATTCAACCCTTCTGATTACATGTAGATAATGAAGTCATAGCTTTACATCTTCATTTAAAACAGGATAACAGAAGGTGAAGAGAACAGAAAGGACAAAACGAAGTCTATTAGCACTGTTAAGTTCTAAAACTGAGGAGCTACATTTATGTTTGGAGGCAGAGGTAAAGAAATAGAAACAGAGGGAGCGCATGGGCGATGGACCCACTGGACTCGCCCAGATTCCCTTCAGACCGCGCTCTCAGCGACCCACGCCCGCCCGGCCCACGCCGCCTCTGGTGCATTACGGGTGGGGACACCCCCACTGCAGGGGGAAACCTCGGCGCAGCCACTCGCCATCACTCCGGCGGCCGCAGAGAACCGCCCTCCGAAGTGCAAGCGAGCTGGCCACGGATAGACTGCGTCCCCAGACTCCGCCTTTCGCGGTGTTCCCGCCTTGTCGCCGGAGCCCCGCCCCTGCAGGCCTTGATTGGCCCTGAGATTCGCACCACATTCCCGTTGGCTGGCGCCCTGTCAGTCACCCCACCCCGCCCTCTCGGGCACACCCCACCGGGGTGTTCCCATGCCGCAGCCCGACCGCGCGTTGATTGGCTCAACGGCGCTGTCGGTCATGAAGCGGGCAGCGCTCTCTTTGGGGCGCGGTATCCTGGACCCCGGCCAAACTTCATTGGCCCCTGGAGCTTGCTGATGCTAGGGACCCCTCAGGTCCCTCCCAGGCCGGGGCCTGCGGCAGCGGCGGAGGCGACCGCTTTAAGAGCTCGGGGTTGTTTTGGGACCGCAGCCACCCTGACCTTGTGCACGTGTTCCGGCCGTGACGCCACACGGGGATCCAGGAGTGCAGTGAGGGACGGATTAGCTGGCCCCCGCTGGGGGCGGCGGAGCGAAAGCGCTTAGCCCGCGCCTTAACCCCGGTTGGCTTCCCGGCTCTGCGGTAGCTATAAGTTGGGGGCCTGCGGGGAAGCTTCCATGAGTGCGGAAAAGTGGGGAGAGCGACACTTGTCTTTGCTGAGTTTCAAGACCGCCCTTTCGGCGCCCTAGCTGAAGTTCCTGCTCACTCGCCGTGCTGGGGGCCGCGCGGGGTTACCTCAAAGTTGTGTGCGGCGCCTCCGCCGGTCCTGCGCCGAGCTGGAAGCGCTGTTTCCAGGGGCGGCACGTGAGCGGGTAAGGGGCGGGGGTTCTTGCCGGGGTTCCCGCCCAGCCCAGCTCTTTTCAATTCTTTCCTACAGGCTTTCCACTTTGGCTGTGTAGAAAGGAAAATGACCATTCTCTTACTGAAGGAGAGTAGTCTTCCACACCACCATGGAGAATTTGCAGTGGTCATTATGGATTACATCCCCGCTGTGTTGGCGTGGTCCAACTGGGGTCATTCAGAGATCAGAAGTTTGTGCCGATGTTTAGAGGAAGATCATTTTCACGTTCAGTATTCCCTCCACAGTATGGAAATTCCTACAAGTGCCCCTCTAAAATTGACAAGAAAACAAGAAAAAATAATGAATTTATAAATATTGGAATTTCCACCACCCACTTTATTTCTTCAGCCAGAAAAGTATGGGGCATCTTGGACTCTGGTTCTTTTTCATGTCAAATCAGCCACTAAAGCCCACTCACTGTTCCTTCCTAGTAAGTCTCACATTAGATTGCCATTTTTTCTAGCCTAACTTAGAAAAGAGTGTCAATTGCTTACTAAAGGTTTTATAAATATTTGTTGAATAAATGAATGGTTTAAAAGAAGGACACATATTGTGTGGCAGTATTAACCTCATTAAATCGGAAGACCTAGGAGAATTAATGATTAGAGTTCAATAAGTTGACTATTTAGTAATGATATGTTAAATTCAGTAGATTCATTTACTCAATTATTTCATGAATATAAATTGTGTTTTAACTACTTTATTATTTTCCTATCATTTTTATGTGACCACAAAAATTGTACTCAGAAGTAGCAGTGACAGCATGCATTCCTCTTGATTTTAGTCTTAAAGGAATTGTGTTCAAGATCTTCACACTAAATATGATATTAGAAGTAGATTTTCATGGGTAACTCATAAGACAACAAAAGTTCTCATTCATCTTTGGTTTTCTGAGAAAAAAATTAAAAATAGTTGTTCAACACAAATCAGCAACATCAACAAGGTCAATATGTTTCTGCATTTATTTGGAAAGTTTTGATATTTTTTTTAAACCATTATTGAGGTGAATTGAATTCTTATATGTACTGAATCATGCTTGTAAACCTGGGCTAAGCACTATTTCATCATCATTTTTAAAATAAATATTTGACTGGATTTAGTTAGTGTTTTATTTATAGATTTTGAGTCTATGATAAGTGTTCACAATTCTTTCTGAGCTAGTGCTTTTCTAGGAATATAATCCTGATGACCAGTCAAGAATACCATACATGCTGTCCCTATTTTCGAAGACTACAGTCTACTGCTGAAAACAATGTGTGATGATTTGAAGCTGGGTGAATACCTGAAAATCATGTCCTTAGAGATAAAATGTTCCTGTGGGTGTAGACCTACTGTAGGTGTGATCCTTTGATTTGATTCCTTCAGTAGTGTGTGACCCAGGGTAGATCTTAATCTTTTTTTCCTAGAATCCTTTATAATCGGGATGAAAATGGAGATAGGCAAAGAGAGAAACCCACAGAAGCACAGAGAGGAAGCCAGAAGCTGAAAGCAACAAAACACAAAAGAGAAAGCGTCACCAGCAGCTGGTCTGGCATATTGCATTTTGGCAGTCCTACAAAATAAAACAAAATGAAAAATAATTATAAGAGAGAATGATGGATAATGTAAAAGGGAAGTTATAAAGGAATGCAGGAACTGGCAGCTGTGGGAAGTGACTTATTCCTAGGGGAAATTGCATTTAATATTGTGACAGTTTGGGGATTTCTGTGGATCCTAGAAAAGAGCATGTTCTTAGAGCTGATCCATTCCTGTCAGTATGGGACCCTTTGATTGGATTGGATTCACTTGGGAGGATCTTTGATTTGATTACTTCAGTAAGGCATGACTCAGGGTGTGTTTTAGCCCTCTTGTTGGAGTCCTTTGTAAATGGAGAAACATACAGTGAGACACAGAAAAAAGCAGGGAAGGAGAAACCCCAAAAGGCAGAGAAAGAGGACCCGGAAGCTGAGGCTGTCATCAGTGGAGCACAGAGGCCCAGAAAGAGAACCCCTGTAAGGTTGAGAGGTCTGTATGAGAGGGGAGAGTGGAGCCATTTACCTGATTGCCACAGCTGAGCTTGGAGAGAGAGCTTTGCTTGATGCCTTGATTTGGGCATAGCTACCATTTTGCACTGCCCTTTGCCTGATCACCCACAGCTGTAGATTGTGTGAGACAGAATCTCTGATGATGCCTTGGTTTGGACACTTTCACAGCCTCAAAACTGTAAGTTTTTAACCTAATAAATTCCCATTATAAGCAACAACCCATTTCTGGCATATTGCTCCCAGTATTTTTTAGCAAACTAAAACAAATATAAAACCTGAAATGAAGGGATGAAATTGGGGATAGGTAAGAGGAAACCTGACCAATAGAAATGGGTTGTACTTGTAAGGCAACAAGGAGAATGGGTGGCTAGTGAAGTGCTGGTGTGTTAGCTCAGTGGCACCACTAGGTATCCTTTAAGTAGCAGGTAGGATTCTGGCAGGTAAGAAAGGTCATCTCTGGTGGTTAGGGTGAAGGATATATTTACAATTTTGAGTAGAAATGTGAAAATAAAGAAGGGAGGACAAGGCACAGAGTGTATAGACAGAGTAGCTGTTGCCCACCTCTTGTCATGGAAGGACAAGGGAAGCAAAAGGGCTTACAAAGTCAGTGGGGATTGGGAACTTTGGAGAGGGCTGCCTGGAACATCTTGAAGGGATGCAGCTTCTTTCAGAAATGTGGTGTGATGAAACAAAGAGAAAGCAGAGGAAAATATTCTCTTTCATTCCAAGTTTTCTCACCATCATGATTTTCTGGTGCTTTGAATCAGGAATCCCAACTATAATTTAGCAGGCAACCAAATTGAATAAGGCAGACTCAGTCCATAGGGATCAGCTTCCTATGGCACACACCAGAACAAAGAAGGGTGAAAAATGGTTTGGAACTCAATGAATGAAAGAGTCCCCTCTCTTCTTTCTTTCTGCCCTGACATCTTGAGTGTAAGTCTTCATTCTCATACATTTGCCCTGGGATTACCTACTGACGTTTTTACTACCAGGCATCAAGCTTTTATTTCAGGCAAGAAGAAGCAGAAACTACAGGGGGAAAAATTACTTTCTTCTTTAAAAAATTTTTAACTATAAAAGTTAAATCCCAAACTTTTCTTACATTTTCTTGTTCAAAACTGGGCCACCTCTAGCTTCAAGTTAGATAATTGAGCATTTAAATTTGGTCACATTACTTTTTCAAACAAATTAGGTTTCAACAAGTTAAGGAATAAAGGGGTGATGGATCTTGGGAAGAAATTATCAGGATGAACAAAAGATGAGTGGGATTAGCTTGGTAGAGAGTGGGGGAAGGGAGTGTCAGACAGAAAGAAAGTGTGATCAAGGACCGGAAGTTTAGATTTCTGGGAAAATGGTGCCAAAGACCATAGGCAGAATGTAACCCTCTCACCATAAAGGAGCAGATAGAGGACAGATGCCTATCTGAAGGAGCTGTTTTGGATATGTATAGAATGGGAAGGTGTCCTGAATCACCTAGGAGGATTCTGGAAAGAGAAAGAAGCCAAAGGAAAACTGTGTATTGCCCACCCCATGGTTGGAAGCAGCACATATACCCTGCCATCAGGGCAAACAGCCTAGGTGCAGTCACTGGCTTGCTGCTCCACTGCTCTGATCAGACTGTATGGGGGCATTCCCTGAGAGAAAGAGGGATCTAGGAGGGGGCAGAGTAGTTACTTTGTGTTGAGTTTGGCCAGCTGAGCCCCTATTGAATCTTGGAAGGGACCCCGACCCAATGGAGAGAGGAGAGGGGGATCTCCTCAGACAAGCTGTCACACCTAGCCACCCAGGTAAAGAGAGGAATTAGAGTAGAGAGTGGGCAGGGACAGACAATTGCCTAATCAGCAAGACTCTGGCAAACTGTTAGGAATATAAACTGCTGGAGGGAAAGTGGGTGGATAACTTTCTGAAAGGCTAACTAACCTAAGGGACGCTTTAGCTCAATGGGGGAATTTCCATCTTTAATGTGTGAGGTCCCTGGTTCAATTCCCAGCTCTTCTGAGAGGAGTAATCCACCAATTTATCTGGCATCCAGCTAATACTTTGACAGGAAACATATAGACATTCTTTTTGTATTAGCTTTCCTTAGATCTCTCATATATATATTTTAAAATGTTCCTTTTTAATTTACCTTATTTTACTCGCTAAAACACAGTTCAAAACCTGCAGAGGGCAGGCTGCAGGTTGATTGATGGACACTGGCAGCCTGAGAAGCTCCTTAGCGGCTTGTTCTTTTTTTCCCCTCCTTTTTAATTAGCTGCTGCTGTCTTGTTTCTTGTTTGTTATGTTTCCCCATTCTTTGCCCCCCCCCTTTTTTTTACTGATTGTTTCTACCTATGCTATTTCATTTCTTTCCTCCTTTTTTCTATTTTCTGGTGGTGGTCTTCCATTCCATCTATTTTCCTTTGATCTTTAGGTTTTCTTCTTTTTATTTCTATTCTCCTTTTTTTCTTGTTTTCTTTCTTTCTTTTTAATACCTTTTTTCTTTTTTCTTTTATGTTTTCTTTTCTTCTTTTCTCAAAATTCTAGCCTCTTAATCCATTGTGTATGTTTCTCTCTATTCTTTTCTCATTTCATTGTTTCTACTCTACTTTTTTATTCTTATTCTTCTGTACTTCTTACTTGTGTTAATTATTCATTTTCCCACATCTCATATTGTTCTGTTTCTACCTTTTACTATTTTTCTCCTCTTATGTCTTTCACTTTTTTCTGATCCTAATTTTTTTTTCTCCAAAGGAACATAGACAACAGCAAGGAAATAGAATAAGAGCAATGGAGTGTCAAAGTGAAACTTTACCACACACACACAAAAAAACAAAAAATAAAACACTAGAGTAGAGAGAGAAGCTAATCAACTGAATAAACTCATCAAGATAAACAGATGTCTAGACACCAACAAAAAAGTCCAAGCCATACTAAGAAACAGGAAGATTAATAAAGTTGACAAAACCTTAGCTAGACTCACAGAGAAAGAGAGAAGATGCAAACACATAAAATAAGAAATGAGGAAGGGGATATCATCACTGACCCCACAGAAATAAAGAGTATCATAAGAGGATACTTTTGAAAAATTGTATGCCAAAAAGATGGTTAATTTAGAGGAAATGGACAAATTCCTAGAAATGCCCAGGAAGCCTACATTGACAAAAGAATACATTTTCTTCTTTCAACTCAACAGACCAATCACACATAACAAGATAAAATTGGTCATCAAAAACCTCCCAACTAAGAAGAATCCAGGATCAGACAGCTTCACAGGTGAATTCTACCAAACATTCCAGAAGAACTAACACCATTCCTGCTTAAACTCTTCCAAAAAATAGAAGTGGAGAGAACATGCCTAACTCATTCAATTATGCCAGCATCACCCTAATACCAAAGCAAAGCAAAGATGCCAGAAAGGAAAACTATAGACCAATCTCCCTAATGAACCTAGATGGTAAAATCCTCAATGAAATACTTGCTAATCATTTTCAACAACATATTAAATGAATTATACACCATGACTAATTGGGTTTCAACCCTGGTATGCAAGGATGGTTCAACATAGGAAAATCGATCAATGTGTAAAACACCACATAAACAGATCAAAAGAAAAAAATCACATGATCATTTATCTCTATAGATGAAAAAAAGGCATTTGACAAAACACAGCACCCTTTCCTGATAAAAACACTGCAAAAGATCGGAATAAAAGGAAACTTCCTCAACATGATGAGGACATATATGAAAAACCCACTGCTAGCATCATATTCAATGGTGAAATCCTAAAAGCTCCCTCTCTAAGATCAAGAACAAGATAAGATTACCAACTTTCATGGCTACTATTTAACATTGTGTTAGAAGTACTTGCTCTAGCACTGAGGCAAGAAAAAGATATAAAAAGCATCCAAATTGGAGAGGAAGAAGTAAAATTTCACTATTTGCAGACAACATGATCTTATACATAGAAAGCCCTGAGAAACCTACAACAAAGCTTCTAGAGCTTATAAATAGGTTTAGTAGGGTGGCAGGTTATAAAATCAATGTGCAAAAATCAGTAGCATTTCTGTACATCAACAATTAGTAATCTGAGGAGGAAATCAAGAAAAAAATCCCATTTGCAATAGCAATTAAAAGAAACAAATATCTGGAAATAAATTTAGAGATGTAAATGAGTTATATGCAGAATATTACATAACACTGTTAAAGGAAATCAAAGAAAAACTAAGTAAATGGAGAATATTCCCTGTTCATGTATAGGAAGACTAAACATCATTAAGATGTCTATCCTACACAAACTGATTTACAGATTTAACACAATCCCAAAAAAATTTATCACAGTAATTTTTACTGAATTAGAAAAGCTAACTATGAAATTTGTTTGAAAGGGCAAGGGTCCCCGAATAGCCAAAGATATATTGAAAAAGCAAAATGAAATTGGAGGACTCACACTACTTGACTTTAAAACATACTACAAGTCTACACTGGTCAAAATTGCATGGTATTGGCAGAACAGTGGACATACTGACCAATGGAACTGAATTGAGATTTCTGATATAGATCTCCACATAAACAGTCACCTGATATTTGACAAGGTGACCAACTCCACTCAGCTGGGAGAGAAAGGCCTCTTCAACAAATGATGCTTGGAGAACTGGATATCTATATCCAAAAGAATGAGAAAGGAATACTACATCACACCTTGCACAAAAATTAGTCTAGGTGGATTAAATATATAAATATGAGCCAAGACCATAAAGCTCCTAGAAGATACTGTAGGGAAGCATCAACAGGATCTTTTATTAGGGAATGATTTCATGAAATTTACACCCAAAGCATAGGCAATGAAAGAAAAAAATAGATAAATGGGATCTCCTCAAAATTAAAAACTTTTGCACTTCAAAGGAATTTGTCAAGAAAGTGAAAGGCAGTCTACTCAATGTGAGAAAATATTTGGTAAGTATATATTTGATAGGGATCTCATATTCAGTATATATAAAGAATTCCTACACCTCAAAAATATAAAGACAAATAACCAACTTAAAAAATGCATAAGTGATTTGAACAGACATTTCTCCAAAGAAGAAATAAAATGGATAAAAAGCACAGGAAATTATGCTCAACATCACTAGCTATTAGGGAAATGCAAATCAAAACTATAATGATATATCATCTTATACCCGTTATCCTGATGGCTATTAAAAAACAGGACTACAAGTGTGGGAGAGGATGTGGAGGAATGGAAACACCTTATCCACTGCTTGTGAGAATGTAGAATTGTGCAGCCATGGTAGGGAAAGTTTGGCAGTTCTTCAGGAAGCTAACTATATAACTGCCATATGATTCAGCTGTCCCACAGCTGGGTATATAACTAGGAGAACTGAAAGCAGGAACACAAACAGATATATGTACCCCAATGTTCATAATGGCATTTTTCAGTATTGCCAAAAGTTGAATACAACCCAAATGTCCATCAACAGATGAATGGATAAACAAATTGTAGTATATACATGAATGGACTATTACTTAGCTGTAAGAAGGAATGCATTATCAACACATGGGATAACATGGATGAACCTTGAAGACCTAATGTTGAGTGAAGCAAGCCAGGCACTGAAGGACAAATACTACATGACTTCACTGATAGTAATTAAACAAATTGAGCAGGATTACACTGCTGGAGTCTGGAAGATACATTTACAGGAGATAGAAAGGCAGAAGTTTGTGGGTCAATGCCCATATGGGCAAATCTATGATAAGGTGGAAGTGTGTAGTTGTGCTGTGGTTGGGAATAACACTTGTGCAGTGATGCTATTTGGGCTGGGTGGTGCTAGTCTGTGAGGGGGGTTGCATGCGGAGGGTAGGTTAGACTGTCCATGGAACTGGGGGGAGGCTTGGGGGAGGGAGTAGGTAAGCTGTGAGGATTTGCCAGTATGCGGTTTAAAGTACAATGTTGGGAATGTTCTTTTGGCAA
This sequence comes from Cabassous unicinctus, assembly GCA_029593785.1. Classification (NCBI taxonomy): domain Eukaryota; kingdom Metazoa; phylum Chordata; class Mammalia; order Cingulata; family Chlamyphoridae; genus Cabassous; species Cabassous unicinctus. The sequence goes on from JAQZBX010000302.1 coordinate 109,642, forward strand.
AAATGGCAAGGGAAGGTCACTGGTTTAAGGTGTTGGATGTGGGGTATACGTGGGACAGGGCACACCTGAGGCAAGCTTATAGGGAGTGCATAGCATTCATCTTGTCATAGTATGTTGTATCAGTGGGTGGAGACTTACATAATGAGCAGGATGGTGTTGGACTGCCATCCTGGGGAGTCCTGCTATGATCTCTAGTAGAGGGGCGGGAGTCTCTTGCGAGCATACGCAGTGCCTAATAGGGGAGGACAGGCCAGTATGTCAAGCCCTCAATGTTGTTGCAAATAACTATGAATCTTGTCCTTCAATGAGTTAATCCTGGCCTGGTGGGTCCTGAGGGGAGATGGAGGGAGGAATAGAATAGATGGAATATGGGACATTTTTGGGGTGATGTAATTGTTCTACATGATCTTGCAAGGATGGAAACGGACCATGTCAAACTTCATTAAATCTATAAAAGTGTATAGTCCAAAATGTATACCACAATGTAAGACATTAACAATGGATAGTATCAATGTTTCAATATTTGTACATCAACTGTAAGAAATGTACCATCCCCATGTAAAATGTTATTAATAGGGGAAATGGGGAAAGGGAGAGGTTGTTGGGTATATGGGAAGCACCTATATTCTCTACATGACTTTTCTGTAACCTAAAGCTACTTTGAAGACAAAATGAAAAAAGAAAAATAGGACACTGGGTGAATAAATGTAAGCAAATATCACTGTGTATACAAGACAACCAATCTTACAGTGATGAAAAACAATGTCAAAACTTTTTTAATTTTATGTTTTTAATTTTATTATTTCAGACCTTTTAAAAATGTTTGTATTTTATTTATTTTTAAAACTTTCATTATTATACCATTTTCCTATTAATTGTATTTGATTTATTTGGCTTCAACTTTGAAGAAGTTTTGGATCACAGAATGGTTACAACTGTGGTAGGGGAAGATTATTGGTGTGGGGTCTCAGAGATGTGGGATGTATGGGAGGAGGTTCACCTGGGGCATACCTATAAGACATATGAATATGTTCAGGTGTTCATGTGGCAAAGTCATAGTGTGTGGAGATTCACATGATAAACAAAGGAATATCGAATTTCCATCCTGGAGATTTCTGCCACTTTCTCTAATGTGACAGCAAGAATCCCTTGAGTACAGGGTCAGTGACTAGTGAAGGAGGATGGACCATTGACAGGCGCTTGATTGTGATGACTACTTATGAAGCTTTACTTTTCAAAATGAAACTTAGTATATTATTATAGGGTTCCTAAGCATTACCTCCTGATAGCCTCCTTGTTGCTCAAATGTGGCTTCTGTCTAAGCCAAACTCAGCACATAAATAAATGCATTATCTTCCCCCCAGCATGGGACATGACTCGGGGGGTTGAGCCTCCCTGGCACCAAGGTATTGCTTACTACCAAGCATCTACCAGCAATGCAACTGGTAAAATCCCATGACCAAAAGGGGGAAAGAGTAAAGACAAATGAGTTTATATGGCTAAGAGACTTCAAAGTGAGTTGGGAGGACATATCAGACATCATGCTTATGCATGTCTCAGTAGGAACTGATTCACTGCCAAAGTAAATCTAACCTCAAATAGTGGGGCTCCTGAGGGCTCTAGAGATATCCAGACACTATAGGCAGGGCAGACTGCTCAGCAGTTTGGCAACCTGTCAGTTGGCCCTACTTTGGAATTTACTCTCCCCAGTGTCATAAAGTTGGACTCAGTTGTGTTTTCCCTACACATGGCTCTGCTGCCTCTCTTTTGGAACATATAGTTAGTACTAGGATTGATTGGTATATGTCCAGGAGACTTAAAGCTTTAGGCTGTCCATGTGCCAGTTGTACCCTGAACCAGAACAGACTTGCAACACCTACTCTGTAGTTCATTGGACTCAACCAGGACAACTAACAAGAAGATGATGACCATCTCAAGGAACAGAGAGAATCTGCAACTGCAAGCAAGAAAGTCCCATCCATCTGCCCCATGGGATCTAAGCCCCCTCTCAATTAGAGGTGGATTGAGCATCACAGAATCCTCAGAATTGGGGGATGGACAATGGACTAGTGTTGTACTGTAGACTTGTTGTGATCCTAGCAATTAAAGAACTTTTATCATAGATCCAGAGACAGTGGCCACTGGAGGTTCTGAGGAGAGAGAGAGGGAAAAATGTGTGTAATTTGGGGGCATTTTTGGGACATTGGAATTTTCCTGAATGATGTTGTAATGACAGATACAGGCCATTGTATATCTTGTAATAACTTGCAAAAGTGAGCAGGAGAATGTGTAGACTACATTGTAAACTTTAATCCACACCTAGTGGCCATGCTCCAAGATGTGTTCATCAATTGTGGCAAATGTACCACAGTAATGCAGGGTTTTGGTGTGGGAAAATGTGAGAGGGCTAGGGAGTGGGGCATATGGGAATCCCCTATATTTTTTGTGTAACATTTATATAATGTAAGTTTCTTTAAAAATAAAAAAATAAAGTAAATTTAAAAAGATTAATTAAAAAGTTTATAATAAAATTTAGAATAATTCAGAAAAGAAAAGTAAATTGATATGTTGTCAGGGAATAAACACATAATGAGCCCCTTATCTTGTAGAAAAGAAAAATTAATTTGTTATAGGAAATTCAATAAATGATGCTTTTACAAAAAAAAAAAAAAAAAAAAAAAAAAAAACTGGAAGTTTAGAAAGAGTATGTTGAAGGAGCAGTAGTAGCTCAGTGGTTGAGTACCTGCTTTGCATGTATGAGGTCCCAGATTTAATCCCTGGTATCTTCTGGGGGGGGAAGGTATGTTAAGTGTCAGAAACAGGAATCAATTCAATATTTGCAGAAAGTAAAATAAGCAGTGAAATTCACCAAGGAGAGGCTGGAAAGGAATGAGGGAGCCAAACAATTAGTGTGGTTTAAGTAATTTTAAAGAAAATAATAGAAAAAAATTGGGATAGTGAACATGAAAACCACACAAGAAAGGATTTCTGGTGACAACCCAAATGTAAAATTATTACATAAATATTAAAAACAGTTAAAAGCCTAAAAACAAAGGAAAATATTTACTACAGATATGCTATTTAAAGTTTTTACATTATCAATTCAGAATGATAACATACAAACCATAGAAAAGAGTGGAACAACCCAGCAAGAAAAAGTGTTCAAGTTAAGAAGAGAAACAATCTGAACCATTTAGTTACCAGTTTAAAATCTATTAAAACTGATGTACATGTGCCAGCTGAGCCCTAAGCTTCAGCGGAGATGCAACACATACTCTCCAGTTCATTGGACTCACCCAGGACAACTAACAAGGAGGTGTGGATGGACAACCACCACACCAAGGAACTGAGAGGGTCTACAACTGCAAGCAAGAGAGTCCCATCCATCAGCCATATGGGATTGATGCCATCTCTCAATTAGAGGGGGAGTGGACAGCACCATTCAATAATCCTTAGGATTGGGGAATAAAATATGGACTAGAGTGGACTTACTGGTATTCTACTATAAAATTATTATGATTCTAGCAATGGAAGAAATTATATCATTGATGTGGAGACAGTGGCCACTGAAGATGCTGAAGGCCAGGAGAGGGAAAAAGAAGTGTAATATGGGGGCACTTTTGGGACTTGGAATTGTCCTGAATGACATGGCAAAGACAGACACAGGCCATTATATATCCTGGCACACCTACAGAATTGTGTGGGAGAGAATGTAAACTACAATGTAAACTATAATCCATCCTTAGTGGCAATGCTCCAAAATGTGTTCATCAGTTGCAATGAATGTACCACACAATGAAAGAAGTTGTTAATGTGGGGAAAAGTGGGAGGTGTGGGGAGTGGGGCATATGGGAATCCCTTATATTTTTTTATGTAACATTTCATGTTATCTAAGTGTCTTTTAGAAAAAAATGAAAAATATATTTTAAAAAACTGATGGATAATCAAACATATATATTAAACAATAATTGAATATCTTTGTCATCTGAAATATAGGCAAAAATGAAATTATAATTCCTATTTTAGCAATGGGAGCTATAACTCTTTAGTGGGAGAATAAACTCTTTTTACACTGTTTCTTGGTACATTAACTGAGGAAAGCAATAGAGACATTTATGAAAATTGTCATGCCATCATTCAAAATTGTTCATATGAGAGAGTTTATTGAAGTGATATGTATATTTGGAAAAATAGAAACAATATTAATGTCCAACAGTAGAATATTTGTTTGATAAATCATTATATACATATTTTATAGTAGAATATTTTCCAAGTATTCATAATACACATACACAAATATAGATGGATAGTGATAGATAGATGATAGATAGATAGATAGATAGATAGATAGATAGATAGATGATAGATAGATAGACAGATATGTGTTGCAATGGTCAAATGTACACAGTATATTGTTGAATGGAGAAAACAGTATAAAACATTATGCATAGTTGGATACTATTTTATATACTTATTTTACACAAGTATGTGTAATTTCATTTAATGGTGCCACCCAATTTAACCTGACATTTTATTGCAAACATTTCCTAAATGTTTTTCAATGTAAAATGAGTGCTTGGGCAAACACATGTGTGTGCAAGTCTGGTGACAATATTGATGAATTAAAAAAATTTTAATTGCTTATCTGTCCTTAAAATAAACATGAAATTAAAAATAAAGGTTTTAAATCCACAGAAAAATAGAAAAAAAAATAGAAATGTTTTTTCCTAAGTCCAGAAAGGCCCATGAAATAATAGTTCATGTCTGTTATTCAGGATTTTACTTTTCTTTTTCTTTCTTTTATCTCCCACAATTTTATCCTGATCTTATCCTGATCTCTGAGTGAGGTGTACTTAAAAGTTCCTACCAAGTAATATATCCATGGGCTATGATTTCTGTGGTTGAGGACTTTGATTTTATGCTATCTAAAATACCCTAAGACCTCAAAATGAGAAATTAACTTAAAAAGTGAATCTGAACTGGTGGTGCTCATAGGGAGAATGGTACTGCAGTTATATTTTTTAAAGATTCCTATAGATCAAGCTATGCCTAAATTGATCTCACAATATGAAATTTAGAAATGAATGGGCAAAATACTCTAGCAAGAATTAGAAGATGTAACAAGTAACTGGTTTAGATCCCCAAGAACCTCTTAGAATAGAGAGGCCATGAAAAAAAAACTCTATTCTTTAAGGAGATAGGATGTATAAAGTAAGGAATGGAAAATGCAAGCAAATATATGATACTATCAAATTAGTCAAAATCAAAATCTAATGGAAATTGTAATAGAAGTTACAAACTTTATGGATTAAATAGTAGATTAGACACCAATGAAGAGAGAATTCATGAAATGGAAGCTAGATCTGAACTCAGCACATAGAGGTAAAAAGGAGAGGTAGAGAGAAGATGAGAAGAAAATGATCATGATTGATCACTAATCCATAGATTTTAACTAAAATGTATGGATAAATAACTTTTTTCTATTGAAGTGTGACAGTTTGGAACTTTTTGTGGTTTCCAGAAAGGAACATGTTCTTGGAGCTAATCCATTCCTGTGTTTGTGGGTCCCTTTGATCAGATTGATTCAATGAGGTATGTCCCCACATTGGTATTGACCCTTTTGCTGTAGTCCTGTATAAATGGATGACTGAAAGAAGAGACACACAGGGAAAAGCAGCAGAAACAGAAATCCCAAGAGGCTGGAATCAGTGGAGCACAGAGTCATGGAAAGAGGCCCACGAGAGTCTGAAAGAGATGAGGCCAAGAGGAGATGGGAGATACAAGCCATATGCTTGACCAGCCACAGCTGAGCTCAGGGAAAAAGGTGGGAAAGGCAGAGACTTCAACAGAGACTAGCTACTATTGTGCCTTGCCACATGGCAGTAGTCCAGAATCACCAGCAGCCAACCTTGGGTGAGACAGCATCTCAGATGTCTTGATTAGGACATTTTCACAGCCTCAGAACTGTAAGCTTTTAGTCTAATAAATTCCCAGTATAAGAGCCAACATGTTTCTGGTATTTTGCTCCTAGCAGCTCTTAGCAAATTAAGACAAGGTGGTTTCAAATGTTTTCTTACTTTGAACAATGCTGCAGTGACTAATGATGCACATGTTTCCTTGTATACATCTATACATATTCCAACAAAGTATAATTCTTGGAGTTGGATTACTGGGTTGTATGAAATGTGTTTGTTCAACTTATTTGCTACTGCCAAGTGATTTTCAAAGGAAATCAATTTATATGGCCATGAGCAGTGAAAAATAATTCCCATTACTCCCTGTATTAGTCAGCCAAAGGGGTGTTGATGCGAAATACCAGAAATCTGTTGGCTTTTATAAAGGGTATTTATTTGGAGTAGAAGCCCACAGTTATCAGACCATAAAGCATAAGTTACTTCCCTCACCGAAGTCTATTGTCATATGTTGGAACAAGATGTCTGCCAATGTCTGTGAGTGTTCTGGCTTCATGGGTTCCTCTCTTCCTGGGGCTTCCTTCTCTCTGGGCTCAGCTCCTCTGCTATCTCCACAAAGCTAGCTGTGAACTCTCAGGTGAATGGCTTGTTTCTCTTTCCTCTTGACTAAGCTTCTCTGTGTGCTTACTTCCTGGGGGCTCCAGTACAAAAACTCCAACATCAAAATTCAACTCTGTCCCTTGCCATGGCTTTTATCTGTGAGTCCCCACCCACCAAGGGGAAGGAACTCAACACCCTACTGACATGGCCCAACCAAAGCCTTAATCCTTATTTAATCAAGTAAACCTCTGAATCCAATATAATCTAATATGCCCAGAGGAAAAGACCAGTTCACAAACATAATCCAATATCTATTTTTGCAACTCATAAATAATGGCAAACTGCCACACCCCACCCTCTGATTTCCAAAAAGACATTACAATATTCAAAAAAACCCCTAATTTTGGTAGCAATACTAAGTACCAAATCATTTCATAATCAGTTTAAAGAAATACAGTTTGTCTTGGGGCAATGTCCTGCCTGGCTGTAGACCTCTGAAACTATAAAACAATTTATCTGCTTCCAATACAAAAATGGACAGAGAAAGGATAAACATTTTAATTACAATAAGGAGAAATTGGGGAGAAAACATGAGTCACGTATCCTTTACATTTCAGTAAACCTGCAGGATATACTTCATTAGATGTCAAAGTCTGAGAGTCATTCTTAAGATTATGGTTTCTTCTCCTTGAGTCCTCATGAGGGCCCACACTTTCAGGCTTGCCCAATCGTCATTTTCTTGGTTCCAGCCTCATCAAATATCTAGGTGGTGACCAAGCTCCAGATCACTCTCCAAGAGTGTTGGGGTGATTGCCATACTTTACATAATCTTTGGGTTAGAGTCTTATCCCCCTAGTACAGTGAAGTGAAGACAATATGCTCCCTAAACATTGGAATACAGGTTCAACCCTCTCAGAGCAACAAGTTGACCTCCTGGCCTTTCCTAATTCATGGAGGTCAGGTCCACCACTCTCAGACCTATGGGGTGCTGACCTTAATTGCCCTAATCCTTGAGGAATATGTTCCACCCTCTCTGTACCCTGGGGCAGCAAAACTCCCCCAAACATCAGCTGGGAACATACACCCTCCTCAACTGCTGTGGCAAACTCACCCTTTCTGTAAATATGGGTGGGGTTCCTCTCTTGGCCCAAGGTGATATCTTAATTCCATATCTCAGCTTCCATGGTTTTCCTCTTAAAGTGTTTTTTTCTTCAATGTCTCCTTTCCATGTCCCTTTTAGTCCAAGCTGACAGTGGTTTTGTTCATACAGTTCATACAAAATCAGGATATTGATTACACATATGTAAAATAGGAATTTGCAAAGCACCAAGATGATACACTGTTTTCTATCTACAGTTTTTTAGTGTTAAGGCCTTCTAAAGATATTGGAAGATCAAGTGCTTAATTGCAAAATATATGAGGATTCTCCAAGGTGTCATCATAGGCTGGGAAGCCTAAAACTAAAACTCAAAGCAATTTTTCATTAAACATATAATTTAGGGAAAAACAGAGAAGAATTTCAGAAGGTGAGCTCCTCTGCTCAAATTCTGTCTCTCCCCTAAAGTCTCTTTGGGTATATTACTGCATTAAATAGTTTCTTAGAGGTAAAGATCTCAGAACAGTGCTTACCACCCAGTGAGCCCTATGTGAATGTCTCATTATCATCATGATCACCTGGAACTCACAGCCATCTTCTTGATTCACAGTTCATGGGGTCCTGCTGAGATATCATATTTTACAGAAAATATGCTTTCAATTCCTCATGGCAAGATATCTTAGATGCATCAAGAAAGTGATGTTAACACCCTCACTTGATATATGGAGAAACTTATTTCCAAGGAAAGGAAATTATTTTCCAAGGGGAATGAGTTAGTGACCACACTTAATTCCAGTATCCAGACGTATTGCCCCACTATTTGTTTATTTATTTAGCTATTTATTTATTTATTTATTTATTTAATATTCCAGTTTGTCTTTTAATCTACTTGAAGACAATTGATTCCTCAAAAGTTTGGTACAAAGAACTAAAAAAGTATTTTCTTTGTATGATTACATTTTTAAAAATTATTTTATGTGTCTATTTTATTGGCTTCATTTTTTTTTTAAAGATGCTTAGATTACATAAATGTTACACAAAAATTACAGGTATTTCCATGTTCCCCACCTCCTACACGTCCCATAACATCCCACATAAACATCTTTCATTAGTGTGGCACATCACTTGCAATGGATATACACATCCTGGGGCTTTGCCACTAAGCATGGACCATAGTTCACATTGTAGACCACACTCTCTCCCACACAGTTCTGTATGTTATATGCTGATGTAAAATGGCCTATATCTGTCATTGTAATGTCTCTCAGGATAATTCCCAACCCCTGAAAAAGCAGCTGTATAACAACAGATTTTCCCTTCCCTGTCCCAAAAGCATCCAGGGGCCACTGGCTCCACCTCACTGTTGTAATTTCTTCCATTGCTTGAATCACATTATGTGTACGACAGAATACCATTAAGTCCACTCTAGACCACAGCTCTTCCCCCAATCCCAAGGAGTTTGGGATGGTGATGTCCACTCCACCTCCAAGTGATAGGAGGTTTATATCCCATGGATATGGTGGATGGGACTATCCTGCCTGTGGCTGCAGGCTCTCTCCATTCCCTGGGATGGCCGTTGTCCATCATCATCTCCTCACCAGGTGACTTGGGTGAGTCTCTTGAGCTGTAGAGTAGGAGTTGCAGCTCCACCTAGATTCCAGGCACAGCTGGCACATGGGCAGAGCAGAGGCTCCAGTCTCTGGAAATACACCTACAAACTCCAGCATCACATATAGGTTTGAATAGAAGGGACTGATGGACCATGTGCAGGGAGGACTTATTTGAGCCCAACTCTGTTATTCTCAGGAGCACAGATTCCAAAGTAGAGCCCACTGATAAGGTATCAATCTCTGGATCTATTCCCCCTTACATAGGACCTGGGTGTCTCCAGAGCCCTCAGGAACCCCTCTGTGTGGGATGATATCCACTTTGGTGTTCTATGAGATACTACTGAGGTGTGCATAAGCGTTACCTCTGGGATGACCTCCTGACTCTCTTTGAAGTCTCTTAGCCACATGAACTCATTTGTCTTTACCTTTTCCCCCTTTTATTCAAGGTCTTTTTCCAGTCGTATTGCCAGTTGGCACTTGGTATTAATCCCTCATTGCCAAGGAGGCTCATCCCCGGGAGTCATGTCCCACTCTGGGGAGAATGTAATGCATTCATATGCTGAGTTTGGCTTAGAGAGAGGCCACATTTGAGCAACAAGGAGACTCTCAGGTGGCAACCCTTAGGCACCCCATAACAGTTGGCTAAGTTTCAATTACAAGAGCAAAGACTCGTAATTGCCCCACTCTTGAACCTCTGCAGGTAGCTGGCATTCCAATCCTGGCAGTCTCTCAGGAAAAATGCAGCATAAAGAGGCAGGACACATTTGTCTTTTCCAAAACATTTTAGAGTAGACAGAAGCTTTCTGAACCCAACATCCAGATCAAACAGTGCATTCTGTTGTGCAGAGAGAAACATCTCCCAAGCTTGACAAAAGGTACCACTGGATTTATTTTCTAAGTGCCTGGAACAAAACCGAAAAGGTTTTAAATATTTTTTATTAGAGTAGTTGTGAGTTTTAAAAAAATTTATGCATAATGTAGAGAATTCCCATACAACTCCCCCTCCACCAACACCTAGCATTGTTGGAACATTTGTTACAGATTATGGAAGAATATCATCAAAATATGACTAAATACTATGGTCAGTAGTTTATATTTGGTATATCTTCCCATTGATATGGGAGTTCTTTCAGAGGATTATGTTGGTGGACACTTCCCTGCAGACACAGACAAGGGTTTCACTTCATGCTCAAGTGACTCAGTGCTTAGTGGCTGCTTTTCCAAGCATATTTGATGATGCTGAGTGTGTAGGTTCCCTGGAAGGATTCCCACAGACTGCCTGCAAGGAAGAACATGTACCAGAGTACTTGAATTAGAGGGTGCAAAGAAACATTGGTTACACAGCTGTTAAAACTGGCAACCTTGACTTTATTCATATCCATTCCTAAATGACCTGATGGGTTTTATGAATTTTTTCTCTGAAAATAAGGAGTTATGCCCACTTTCAAAACCCATATCAATTACTCTTTAAATCTCCACTAAATGCATCATGACTCTCTTCCCTACATTGCTATCTAATAATGATTACATTTCTATTGCTTGCCTTACCTTTATTGTTTTTTTTTTTTAACTTGTCTTTTTTTTTTTTTTA
>JAQZBX010000303.1:0-39618 GCA_029593785.1 Cabassous unicinctus
GGGGAAATAGGACTACATCTACATAATGGGGGTAAAGAAGAGTTTGCCTGGAATGCAGGAGATCCTCTAGTCTAGGGAGTGTCTTAGTACTGCCATGCCCTGTGATTAAAGTCAATGGAAAATTGCACCAAACCAATTCAAGCAGGACTAACAATGGCCCAGAATCTTTGGGAATGAAAGTTTGGGTCACCCCACCAGGCAAAGAACCACAGCCAGCTGAAGTGCTTGCTGAAGGTAACGGGAACATGGAATGGGTAGTGGAAGAAGGTAGTGTTTAATATGAACTTCGACCACGTGACCAGTTACAGAAACAAGGACTTTGATAGTCATGAACCCTTCTTCCTTATTTCGTTATGAGTATGATTGTATATGTACACAAAACGAATTTCTTTGTTTTCTTGCCCAACCTTTTCCCCTATCATATGAAAAGTTGTATTAATTTCACGTCATAATATTTAAGGATGTCAAGTTTATGAGTGAATATTACCCAAGGACATGCACCCTATTTTGTGGGGAATTAATACGTTTCCGATTGTATGTAGGGGAGTTGAACATTGTTAGGTGGAAATTATATGTGTGCTTGTCTGTTATTGTTTTCACTTAAAGACCAAGTATGGTTTAGGGTAATGTGTATGTTTGCCGAGTTGACAAGGGGTGGACTGTGATGATTAGGCTAATGTGTCAACTCGGCCAGTTAATTGTGTCCAGGTGTTAGGTCCAGCAAGCACTGGCCTAATTGTAAAACAAGAGCATTTATGGATTTTGATCACCAGTGAGTTTACTGCATGGATGGCTGATTATATCTGCATCAATCAGTTAGGTTGCATCAGCAATGGGTGATGCTTTTATCCAATCAGTTGAATGTCTTAAAAAGGGAGGTGATTTCAACATTCAGAGAGAATTTCTCAGCTCATCTTTGGACAGCCAAGTTCTCCCAGAAACTCATCAAGGACCTTTCATTGGACTTTCATCGGAGCCCCTGGCTTGCAGCCTGCCTGCGGAACCTGGACTTGTGCATCCCCAAGGTCGCATGAGAGACTCATAAAATCTCATATTATTGACAGATATCTCTTGTTGATTCTGTTTTCCTAGAGAACCCTGACTAATACACTAGGGCATGCAGGTTCTTAAAGTTCTGATATTAATCTTCTCTTTGGTTTTGGGCAACTTACTAAATATGTTTACAGAAAAACACTTATTGAAGTATCTGCCCACTCTTTCTTCCCTAGGAACTGTTGTTTGCTTGTTTGTTTTTCCTGTTCATAGGATTGGACTTTTTTACAGTCATGTTTTCTCTAAGGGGCCTGATCCAGTGGCTATAGTTAATTGGACTAGAGGTGAAGTCTTGTTTGTAAGCAACATAAAATGTCTCTGGTTTATTTAAGGAGGAAAAAACTGTTATGGAAGAATTTAGGAATGCCCACAGCAATGAGAAGGCTGAAGAACTGGACTTGGAAAGTGAGCAATCAACAAGTAGGCCATAACAGAGGACAGCCAAAATCATGTTGAAGAAAGGATCTGATTAGGATGTGACTGATGCTATTGAGCAGTCACCACTGCATCACCAGACACTGGAAGCTGCTATGGGCACCACTTCAGCTGGCACTACTTTCACCAGAACTGGATGCCACTGTCGTGGGTGCCACAGCTATGGGAAAAAAATCAAAATTGTTTTTTGAATCACTTGCTCCAGATTCAAAATGCCAGGCAAGAGCATCAGATTGACTGAACTTAAGGTCACATGTCTTTGCTTTAGGAGCCAACGAGTTAGGAGTTAGGATATCTGCCTGCTTTTATAAATAAAAGAGATGTTTGGATGTTGGACAGACCTTACTGATCAAGATTCACAGGAAGGACAAACTGGATCAAGCAGATACTCTCCCTGGATATGCTGAAATAGAGGCTACTGATTTTAGTATGCCTTTCTTGGTCTGTTGAATAAAGTAATATGGACTTGAGAGTTGCTGAGTGGCCATGGTCTACCTGACATGTAGACAGAGAAGCAGAGAAATCCTATCTGCAGAGAGGGAAAAATGAAGCAAACATGCAGAAAAAAGAAGATATGAAGAATAACTTTTCAGCTCCTTTCTTGGGCCCAACTGATCTCTATATTCTTTAACTAAATTATTTTCTGGCTTAGGCTATTGCAAGAGACTGCTATATATATAAAAAATTTTTTTACCTGGGAACACTTTTGAGTTAGGGTTTATTGTCTCTTACAACTCTGACCATAGTCAACCAAACCATTAAGAGCCTTGGTACAAAATATTAGGTGATTCTGTTATTTTGTAGCTATCACTGAAAGGTGCAGAAGAAAAAAAATCAAATTTGGGTTTGCTTGACTGGAATCATGTACAGAAAATTTAAGCTTCCAAATAGAAATCAAGCAGGTAGGGATTTCAGTAGTCAAGTCCTGATTTGATTCCTCTTCATGGGTAAGATAAAAGCCCTAACTGGGAAAGTGGAGGATCCTGGAGACAGGACTGGGGATATTCTGGATGAAGCAGGAGAGTTGAAAAACCCTCACCTGCTGGTGTGGTTGAAAAACCACACCACACCTCCCCACCCTCATCCATCCAAAGCACTGCTCACTAGATAAAATAAGAGAACAGGGACCACATTAGCTGATTAGAAAAGAAGGAATTCTGCTATTTTAGCTGACTCACTCCATGTCAGACTTTCTCAGCCATATCCTGGAAAGCAGTGGGGATGACAGAGCCATCAGAGTAGCTTCAAAAAAAAAGAATAACAAAAACAAACAAACAAAAAATCCAGAGGTCTGAGTGGTGTGGCCACATTCTGGTGAAATAGTTCAGAAGCTTGGAGGTTTTCAGAGCATTAACTGACAAGATTTGTGATGTTGGATTTTAGCATATGGATTCTGTAGCAGTTTGGCATTGTTTATGAATTCCAAAAATAGATATTGGATTATGTTTGTAAACTGATCTGTTCCTTTGGGCATATTAGATTGTGTTAAATTCAGAGGTTTCACTTTTACTTAATTAATTATGATGAGGGTTTTGATTTGGCAACATCGGTAGGACATTGAGTCCCCACCCCCTTGGAGGGCGGGGACTCACATAGAAAAACAACACAGCAGAGGAGAGAGTTGGAGTATTGATGCTGGAGCCCCAGGAAATAAATACACAGGAAAAGAACACAGAGAAATAGAGACGGGTCCATAGACACGGCAGAGGCCCTGGGAAGAGAGAGAACCTGATAGTCTACAGCTAGCTGGCTTTGTGGAGCGAGCAGAGCAGCTGAGCCCGGAGTGGAGCCCTGGGAGAGAGACTTATCCCAGCCTACAGCTGATATTGGAAGAAGCTGGGACCATGGAGTCTTAAGAGGAAGAAGGAAGGCTGAACCCAACAGACTTTGGCGAAGGGAGTAACTTATGCTTTATGGCCTTGTGATTGTAAGCTTCTACCCCAAATAAATATCCTTTATAAAAGCCAACCGATTTCTGGTATTTTGCATCAGCACCCCTTTGGCTGACTAACACAGATTCCAAAATGACCATCAGTCAACAAGGCAGTATAAGAGTTGACATGTCAGCAAAAACCCCAAACTTGGTGAAAAGGGCACGTGATTGACTCAAACCATTAGAGAATTGAGTCTCAACTCTTCAGGAAATCTTCAGACCCAATTCAAAGGACAGTAGCACCAACTGGAAGTTCACCACATTGGCAACATAATCACCTCTGCTCACCAAAAAGGAAAAATCCTCCCTAATACCTGTCTCTGGGGAAGCCCTGAAGAGCACAAGTCAATTGATATCCTCCTATCAGGCAGAGTTCTGGGGTAGCTGAATTGGGTCACTGAAAAATTTTGCCAAGTGGTTAAGGGGTCCCCAAGATCATCCCCAAGTTTGTTGATTCACTAGGACTTTCAGGACGCAGCATATAATGCTCACAGCTGTGATTTATTACAGTGGAAGGATACAAAGCAAAATCAGCAAAAGAAAAAGGCACAGGGGACAAAGTCTGGAGGAAACCAGGTGTAAGCTTTCAAGAGTCCTTTCCCATCAGAGTCACAGGAGGCACACTTAATTCCTTCAGGAAAGAGTTGTGACAATAAGTGTGAAATGTTGTCTGCCAGCAAAGCTCTTTAGAGACTCAGTGCCCAGAGTTTTTTATTGGTGCTCATCACTTAAGCATCTGCTGCATAGTGCTGGGGAAGTCATAGTCAGCAGTCATCTCTCAGCTTTCACCTACTGGCCACCGGCCACCTCCTTTTCTATTTTGCAATTATGTTTCAGTCTCTTTCCATTCCACAACCCCAGGGGGCAGGTTAAGTCTAATAAAAAGACCTGACTAGACTTTAAACCAGGAAACTGGAACTAAGCAACTCCTGATGCTTATCAGGGCAGGAATTCTCAGTAGCAGGGCCCCCTTCCCCAGGGGTAAATACATTTTTCACACTCAAACAGCACAGGGTCTCTGTCCTCTGATGCAAAGTGAGGCGTGTAGAGCTGCCATTCACTGACCCTGACTCAAGCAGTTTGGCCTCCTTAGGAGACTGGCCATGATGAAATCTCTTTCCCTGATCTTTTGGACCACTTGTGCTTTGTAAGTAATAAAGTGGTCATTTGTCGAAAGTTTCTGTTGTGCCTGAGACTGCATTCCCATGAAGCACCATGTTGCAACTCATTCCACACCCAGCACATACCAAAATTCCAGCATCCTAGAAGGAAACAGGTGTTCAGCATAAACCACATTGTTTGTACAAATGTGGGTATTATGGGAACCCTCTTAGGGTTGCAACTGCCAACCAAGAGCCGATCCTGCAAGTAGGCCTTTCTAAGGATAGCGGTCTCCAGCCTGCACATGAATTGAGTCACTATTATGCCCATAATAGTAACTGTTTACTTTATTTTCCAAACTGCCACTTTCCAGCAGAATAATACATCTGTTCTGGACCAGTCACTAGAATGAGAGTTTTCTTCCCTATCCTGCTACTTTATATAGAAATGTTTATTGTGTTGGTTGTTTTACCTTCAATATTATATGTTGGATGTATTAAGGGTGGTTACATTTGTCATTTAATCCATAAATGGTAAGAAGATGAGGATTGGATTAGCAGAAAAAGTAAACATCACCTGGAAATTGTGCATAAGAATAGCAATTGCCTCAGACATCTCTTTTGTAATGGGTGGATATGATTTTGGGAAGTCTCCCACTGTAATGCAAACTAGGGAGCTGTGAAGTAAATATCTTTCATCTATCATGTTATTGGAAAGCATAGAAAAAAACATCTGCATAAATAAAGAAGAAACAGTTGCACAGAGAAAGAAGCAGAGTTGTGGTAGTTTGTGGCTGTATATACCCCTAGAAAAATGTGTTCTTAAATCTAATCCATTCCAGTGGGTATAAACCAGTTGTAAATAGGACCTTTTAATGAGATTACTTTGGTTATGGTGTGTCCCCCCTCAATCAGGATGGATTAATCCTCTTACTGGAGTCCTTTATAGGAGAATAAAATTCAGACACACAGAGAGAAAGACACAGAAGCAAGAAGCTGAAATCAATGAAATCTAGAAGAGAAGGGAGAGACCAGCAGACACCACCATGTGCCTTGCCATGTGACAGAGGAGCCAAAGATCATCAGGTGCTGGTCTTCGGACAGAAAGCATTGCCTTTGTACTGCCTTGTTTTGGACATTTTCCTGGTCTCAAAACTGTGAGCAAATAAATTCCCATTGTTTAACCTGACTGATTTCATGGTGTTTGCTTTGTGTGGCCTAGGAAACTAAAACAAGCATCAAGGCATGGAGAGAGAGTTCTGATGGCTTTCTAAGTCCTGGTTTCAGTCCCCTCCTGGGGCCCAGCAGCATTATACTTTTCTTTGGTTCTGTGAAATACCACACAATCTTCTAATATGTTTTTTTTTTTTTTCTAGGCTAGCTCAAGTTCTTCTTATAATTTATAAAAATTCCTAACAAAACATTCTCTGAATTTCATTAGTCTCATTCTTAGATGGGAATTTGAATGCATGTCCTATGTATCTTGCTAGGCGGAAAAAAAATGACATAATAGAGACAGAAAAATCATAGACTCTTAAGAATCCTTTTGATATTATTTTCAATAAGTGGTTGTCCACCCTTTTTCCTTCACAGAAAATCACTATTTCTTGAGGTAGATATATATATGAAACCAAAATTTTCTTTCCTGTAACTCCCTCTCATTTATCCTAATTCTATCCTCTTGAGTTACACAGAATAAATGTAATATCTCTAGTCCAGGATAGCCCTTGAAGTTTATGAAAAGAGAGCTATCAAATTCTCTCCTAAGCCTTTTTTTTTTTTTTGCCCTAGACTGAACATTCTCAGATTATTCAAGCATATGTCATCATTTCCCTGACACAATGTGCCTGGAATGACCATGTAAATTTGGACATATAAGTTGAAGAGAAAAAAAAATCAATTAAGTCTTGGTCATTAAAAAAAAGACTTTGTTAATATGGCAATTGGCCACAGAATTCACATTTTTATGGTGTTTCCAAATCTCTGGAAGATTAATTTGGAATTCAGGAAGGAATAGGAATTCTTAGGTATTCTCAAATCCTAAGTTATTCTGCATTTTAAAAAGCATTTAGGTGTGTTTAAATAGTGTTGTGTGATCATAATATTACACAGTGAATCATTTTTCTGTGATAGGTTTATACTAAAAGTTTCAGAGGTTTTCTGTAAAAAAGAAGAAAATAATAAATACATGAAACAAGAGTATATATTTTAATAACATATAAAAATGATCTCTACCAGATAATAGAAAAATTAAAAGAAGAGAATACGTCACTAAATATACACCAAATAAAACTCAATTAAAAAACAGAAAAATTGTATAACAAATTTCCAAAGGTGATTATTTTTAAAATAAAAATTTAAAATATATAACAAAATGGGTGTGGCTCAGTGGTTGAGCACCTGCTTCACATGTATGAGGTTCCGGGTTCAATCCCTGGTACCTCCAAAAAAAGATTTAAAAAAATATATACAAAGCATGAATTGCCCAAGCTGACAATCTTAATTTTTGTTTTATAACAAATATTCCAGATGTAAAAATATTTTCTTTTATTTTGCATTGATATTAGTCAAATTGTTAAGAATGGGTCCAAAAGCATCTTGATGTCGGGTGTTAGAGATTTGTATAAGTTCATTAAATTTTTTTCATGATGATATTTTGTCTGCTTGCCTGACATTTGTTTTGCTACTGAAATTTATATCGTTTTTGATAATTCAGAATTTAGATCAGTTTCTGATTTCATGTTGGAATCCACAACAACATTCATATCTTCTTTGCATTTCTTCTATTAAAGTATTTACATAGAGGACTTCTGGTTCTGGCCAGTTGGAGTAGCCCCATTACTCCCGGGTCCTCCCTCTTACAACTAAAATTCTCTAGACATAACCTAATGAACAAGTGTAGAAAGCTCAGAAAGTTAGAAAGAAGAAGGCAGACTGCCTAGTAACTTTGGAACTTGAGGAATAACATGGTAATGGGTTCCTTCGGTTTCCTTACTGCCTCCCACATATCTTGGACAGGGCCCTGCAGAAGCCTCCAACTCTGAACTGCCAAGAGGCATAGACAAGAAAAGCTCCAAGAAAAGCCTTTTTGTTTCCACTAGCCAAAGGGTAGCCTAATGACAGAAACCCTTTTTGGCAACATCTGCCCTACTCTAGTCAAACACCAGTGGAAAAACCACACCTCTCCCTCTGTCAATTTCAGTGGGGCCAAGCAGGAGGCTGATTTTCTATTCCACACAACTCTTATCCCAGCAAGTGGGCAGCAGCTCTCTGATCCCCCTACCCTGTACTGTCAGTGGGATGATCTGGGTCCTGATCTTGCATCCCACATGTGGAAGAAGCAGATAGTGCTCTGATGTCCTGGCCAAGATAGTGTCAGGGTGTTTATTAGGGAATTGAGCCTATACCATACCTGGCAGCAATGAGACTTAATGAGGCAGTGAAATGCATGGCTTCTTACCACTCCACTTCACTGCCCCCCTCCCCAGTGTCAGGGGGACTCAACAGGGAGCTGAACCTTCACCTCCACCCAGCATTCACAGAAATGAACATGGAGATTTGACTCCATTCCAGTCAGCACTCCATTTTCCCTCCAATCCTAGTAAAATCAGGGCCCAGCGGGTTGCTGAACCACCACTTCATCACTGGCATCAATGAGATGGAATGAGGTTGTGCAAGGTGGGGCTGTTGGCATTCTGCTTACTCCCCTCCAGTTGTGAGGTCAGTGGGGTCCAGAAGAGAGCTGAGCTTTTGTCCCAGCCCTGCAACAACAAAATGGTGTGTGTCAGCTTCTGCTTCTCTGCCCCCTGGTGGCACCTTCATGGAGAGACATTGAAGTGGTATGAGGGAGCACCCATTTTTACCAGAAAGATATCAACAGGGCTCAGGGGGAACTGAACTTCCACCCTACCTGTCTGTAATGAGGCTTTGTAAGTAAGTGTTCCACTTTTCCTGAGTGGTGTTGTTTGGGGCCCAGTTGGAATCTGTACATACACAATCACCTGGCCTCATGCTACACCTTACTAGGAGAACTGCCTGCTAAAAAAAAGATTAAATAAGAACCATCTTCTACTATAACATCCAAAAATTGAAGATCACTTGTTCTACCAAGAAGCAAGAAAATCACAACTTCAATGAGAAAAGGAAATAAACAGATGCCAACCCCAAGATGAAGTGCATGTTGAAATTAGCTGTCATTATATAAATGCACTCATCAAAAAAAGTACAAAACACAGCAACTATCAATTATCTTGAAATAAATGAAAAACTAAAAAAAAATCTCAGCAAAGAAATAGAAGTAAAGAACAAAATGTGTTATAGAACTAGAAAATACAATAACAAAATAAATAAACTGACTAGATGGGCTCAATAGTAGAGAGGAGATGACAGAGGATAGAATTAGTGAATTTGAGGAGAGATCAATAGAATTTACCCAATATGAACAAGAGAGAGAAAATAGACTTAAAACAACAACAACAACAATAACAACAACAAAACAAACAACAAAAACAAAACAAAATCCAGGAACCTGTGGGACAATAACAAAAGACTCCACTGGAGTCCCAGAAGAAGAGGAAAAATATAAGACTGAGAAAGTACTTGAAGAAATAAGAGCTAAAAGCATCCTAAATTTGGTGAAAGATGTAAGCCTACAGATATAAGAGACTGAGTGAACTCCCAATGGGGAAAACCAAAAGAAATCTGTGCCAAGACATAACATAATTAAACTTCTAAAAACTAAAGACAAACAAAAACTCTTGACAGCAGCCAGAAAGGATGTTACTTTACTTATAGGGGACACCACTTTGAATTACAGTGGAGTTCACCATCTGCAACCATGGATGCCAGAAGGAAGTAGCACAACTTTATTCAAGTACTGGAAGAAAAGGACTAGTCAACCACAAATTCTATATACAGAGAAAATATCCTTCAGGAATGAGGGGGAAACAATGACAATCTCAGACAAAGGAAAACAGGGAATTTGTTGCTAGTAAATTTACTTTCAAAGAATGGCAAAAGGAAGTTCTTCAAACAGTAAGGAAATTATAGCTCAAGAAGACTTGGAACTTCAGAAAGGAAAAAGAAAAAGAACATTGTGTGTGTGTAGTAAAGAATTAACTGTAACTAAAGAGATATTTGGCATTTGCCCGTGGCTACTAGGAGGTGATCCCTAGGCCCCTGGGATGTCCTACCTGATAGAAGTGCCTTTGTTTGCCTGGGGTCTTTTGGCCACTGAATAGTCTAACAATGTAATTTGTGATAAGGACTTTGACCAGTGCTATCAGTTCCAACTTCTAGAGGAACTGGATGCTAAAGGCATTAGTATGAACTCTAGGAGGGGCTGGAGATTAAAGGTCAGCCATGCAGGCAGTGTGTGATCAAGCCCCAATAAAAACTCTAGACCCCAAAAGCTTGGGTGCACTTTCCCCATTGGCAATACTCTGTGTATTGTCACACATTGTGGTTGGAGTGAGGTAACAACATTCATGACTCCATGGGGAGAGGGAAACTAGAAGCTCCATATTTTGATCCCTCCTGGATTCTGCCCTATGCATTTCTTCTCTTGACTTATTTTAATTATATCTTTCATTATAATAAAACTATAATCATATGTATATATAGCACTTTCCTGAATTTTGGGTGTCATTCTAGCAAGTGTTTGAACCTGAGGATGGTCATGGGGACCCTGAATTGGTAGCCAGGTAGTCTGGTGTGAGGGTGGCCCTGAGAACCCACAAACTTGTGGCTGGTGTCTGAAGTAAAGGCAGTCTTATGGGAACTGTTCCCTCTGACTTTCCAGTTTGTAAAACTCTTTGCAATGTGATAGGCAGAACAATTGCATCCCCCAAGAAGTCAGGTCCTAATCCCTAGAACCTGTAAATATTACCTTATTTGGAAAAAAAAAAACTCTTTACAAATGTGATTAAGTTAAGGACCTTGAGATGAGGAGATTATCTTGGATTATCTGGGTGGGCCTTAAATGCAAACACAAATGTCTATATAAGAAAGAGGCAGAGGGACATCTCATGCATACATAGAGGAGAAAGCAATGTGAAGACAAAGGCAGAGATTGGAGTGATGCAGCCACAAGCCAAGGAATGCTGGCAGACACCAAAGCTAGAGGAGGAAAGGAACAGATTCTCCCCTACAACCTTGCTGACACCTTTATTCAGCCCTGTGATACTGGTTTCTGACTTCTGCCTTCCAGAATTGTGAGAGAATAAATTTCTGTTGTTTCAAGCCACTGAGTTTGTTGTGATTTGTTATAGCCACTGCAGGAAACTAACAATCTGAATGGATAAAAAACAGGAGTAAATACAATAGACTATATTTCTTCTTATGAGTTCCTTAAATGATATTAATAGTTGAAGTAAAATGATAAAGGCCATCTGATGTGTGCTCAATGTATATGTAGTGGAAATAAGAAAATTCTGTTTTTAAATTGGGAAGGGCAAAGAGACTGAAATGAAAGTAATGTTTCTATACTTTACTTGAATTGGTAAAATGTCAATACCAGTAAACTATAAAGTATTTACAAAGAACTGTGGTCTGTAGTAAATATTTAAACACTGGAGAACACCAGGGAACTCATTAGGTACTATTTGCATAAAGTAACATTTTGATCTCCTAGTAAACTTTAACAGCACTACCCAGAATCATCTATTGAAATTGCCAATTTAAAGACTTTTTTTTTGGCATTTAAAATAAGTCTTTGTTATTTCTTGGAACACCCTCACAAGATTTGTATAAAGTATACTTTGTGTTTAAACTTATTAATATTTATTTCATTTGCAAGAATGACTCACCTTTAGGAGTAGGCAGGACTTCAACTACAAACAAGTGTGACTCATTAGATTGTGACCATTTCCCTATTATGTGTTCCTATCCTGGTTCCCAGAAATATTGACCTTTATCTTCTACTCAGAAGAATTATAATGCTTTTTCTTGTTTTCCTGTTGCTCAACTGATTTTTCTCAGAATTTAGGATTCAGAAAAAAATATTAATTTCCTGGAAAATGCTTGAAAGGAATTCCTGCATGGAAAAAGTATTCAAAATAAAGGAGTGTTGGAATGGCAGTTGTAGAAGAAAAATCAATAAATAAGCAAATGAACTTGATAAAATACCTAAGTTTTCAGATGGCAGGGGGAGTTAACTTCTAGTAATGCTTGAGAATATTTTTTTGGAGAAATTTGAAATACCCTCTTATCTGCTGTGTTTTATAATCATTTTTTATTTATTTCACAATAAAATTATCTATCCCGCCCCCAAATTGTAGAAATAACTGGGAGGAAAATCCAAAGATTTGAATATTTCATTCCATTGTAAAGCAGGCTCTGATAGCCTTTGCAAAAGAATGAAAGATGTATTTTACCCATAGAATGTCTTGATATTGTGTTTATGAATACTTTTCATAAATATTTTATTAACTATAAGAATTTTAACAACATTGCTTAGTGAGGAGAGAATACAGTATGCAACAGAACAAATGCATTCAGAAATCTCACTGATTTAACACAACCAAATATTACTGAAATTTTAATATTAGTGGATTTTTTCATGTAAATTTTACAATTCCTTCATTCAGGGGCAGAAGAATTTGGTCACCTGCTACTAGAATAGAGTCATTTAGCAAGCCTTAGGGTTTTCCATTCCCAAGTGATACTTTACAGAAGTTATGATAAGTTAAACAAAAAAGAGATGTTCTTTCATTTTGCACTGTACCACCCATTTTTTTCTTTTTGCTACTTTATTATATCCCTTTAAGAGAATAGTAGAACTCTACCTCTCTGTATACCATGTAAGAAAGACAAAGTTGTAGTTGGATGGCATCATTGTTGATCATCTTGAATACAAAAGAGGGAGCCATCTCACCTACCTGTGAAATAGAGAGTAGGGCATGTGCTTGATACTTGATGCTTCTCTTTCTTACTCTAGTTTTGCCTAGACCCAGCGTTAATGATATCTGATCTGGAGTGGAAAATAAAGAGACTTTGTTAAAATATCCTCCTGATTAGGTGGCTTGAGAATGGAAGATGATGCTTAATGTATGTAGCATTAATAATAAGGTTAGTTGTAAAAGTGTGGAAATGAATAGAGTTGAGAGTAACACATTATAATGAATGTAACTAACACTGTTGATTTATAAATGTGATTTATAAATGTGTATGTGGAAGTAAATGACAATTGAAAGGAACCTAGAGAATAATCTAGGGTGTGTATAACAGTGATTTTGGTGGTGGATGAAGATTGTGGTTAATAGTAGAAAGAGACCCGTGGCCTTGGATTTTGAACTTGTTGTGGGAGAAGCGACTGCTCCCGGGCTGTACAGGTGGCGCATCGGCTGGCTGAGCCTCCAGCCAAAGACCTTCCTGCTTCACAGCCCTAGACCCTTGTCTGGACTGTGCAGCTATGCAAAGACACCATACGAAAATGCAGGGAGGGAAGAAGATGTGGCTCAAGTGGTTGGACTCCTGTTTACCATATGGGAGGCCCCGGGTTCGATTCCAGGGGTCTCCTGGTGAAGGCAAGCTGGCCCTATGGCACGGAGAGCTGACGGCCTGCCTGGTGTGGTGAGCTAGCACAGCAAGATGACACAACAAAGGGAAACAAGCAGACACAGAAAAACGCACAGCAAAATGGACACAGCGAGCACAAGCAGCAAGAGGGGCATAAATAAATAAATCTTTTTAAAAAATAGTGTAAATATAAGAATGTTCTTTTACAAAGTGCTAAGAATATGGTGTTATGGGGGAAATTACAACGAATGTAACTTATGGATGGTAATTAACAGTAATATTCTGCAGCAATGATAAGATATTATTTCAATACTAAGGGGTTATAAGGGGGTGTGATGGTTAGGCTAATGTGTCAACTCAGCCGGATAATTGTGCCCAGTTGTTTGGTCAAGCAAGCACTGGGCTAATTGTAATACAAGTTCATTTATGGACTTTAGTTACCAGTGAGTTTACTGCATAGATAGCTGATTACATCTACATCAACCAGGAAGATTGCTGTCAGCAATGAGTGATGCTTTATCCAATCAGTTGAATGCCTTATAAGGGGAAGTGATTTCAGCATTCAGAAAGAATTTCCCAGCTCATCCTTTGACAGCCAACGTTTCTCAGAAACTCATCAAGGACCTTCATTGGACTTTCATCGGAGCCCATGGTTTGCAGCTTGTCTGCGGAACCTGGACTTCTGCATCCCCATGGTCACATAAGAGACTCTTATAAAATCTCATACTGTTCACAGATATCTCCTGTTGATTCTGTTTCCCTAGAGAACCCTGACTAATATAGCTTGGTACCGGGAGTGCTTTTTGAGGAACGTAATCTTAAACATGGGATGTCTAAGGTGGTTCTGGGAGTTTGCAATTGGCTCTCTACTCTAATTGGACTCAAGGGTACTAATGACTCCCTTTCCAATAATGACGAGGCCACTAACAGTCCATGGCATGAGTTGACAATGGAGATATGCAAAATATCAATACTGAATCCCCCTACTTCATACTTATAAGAAGCAAGGATCTGGGTGAGAGTGTTTTCAACACCATAACAGGGTTTTGTGGAGTCAAAAGCTATAATGATGTTGGCTGGCTCCTCCTAGACACTCTAGATACAGTTACAAAAGAAAGAGATGAGCTAAAGGCTTCAAATTTGAAACTTAAATGCTGCATGAATGATGTGAATGTTTCAATGTGTGCTCTGAAAGAAAATCTTGTCTCCTGTAGCCACAGGCTTGAGATATATGAGATATCTCAAACTCTCGTTGTATGACTAGCAGAGTTACAAAGGAAACTAAAATCTCAACCCCGCAGAGTCTCTGTGGTTAAAGTGGAGGCATTGATTGGAAAGGAGTGGAATCCAGAGGATTGGGATGGAGACATATGGGATGATAATAATATTGGTAGGGACATTGGAACTGTAAAATCTGCTGAGACTTTACCAGATAAACCTGTGATGGCCTGCCCTGTGGAGACCACACTTTGTCAACCTTTTATCACCCAGCCACCAGCCTGCCCCAGTGACTCCAGACCTCCTTCCAGCCCTGAGGTGGGTACCAGCCAAACTCCAGCATGCACTGCCCAGCCTCCACCCTGCCCTGAGGAATCTGCCTTCAGACCCCTGCCAGAAGAGATTAATCCTGTCTCACCAGAAGAAAATGCAAAGGAATGCCCTGAGGTCAGTAGCCTGCAAGACATTTCAAATCCTTCTCCTTACCCACCCCACCACCCCTCTTCTCTTTGAGACCTATTACTAGACTAAAATCACAACAAGCCCCCAAAGGTGAAATACAAAGTGTGACCCATAAGGAAGTCTGGTATACTCTGAAAGAACTGCACGAGTTTTCCAACTTATACAGATAGAAGACAGGGGAATGCATGTGGGAATGGATACTAAGAGTATGGGATAATGGTGGAAGGAATATAAAGTTGAATCAATGCTGAATTTATTGATATGGGCTCACTAAGAAAAACTTCTGGATTCAATGCTGTAGCTCAAGAGTTTAGAAAGGGCTCTAACAGTTTGTTCTGGTGGCTGACTGAAACATGGACCAAAAGATGGCCTAGCGTGTCTGAGGTTGAGATGCCTGGTTTGCCCTGGTAAATAGCAGAAGAGAGAATTCAAAGGCTAAGAGAGATTGGAATGCTAGAATGGATTTACCATTTGAGAACTGCCCATCCACCCCAGGAATGTCCAGAGGACACACCTTTAACAGGACTGTGAGGAATAAATTTGTAAGACTAACTCCATCTTCCCTGAAGAGCTCTGTGGTTGCTCTTCTCTGTAGTATAGATATTACAGTAGGGAGGGCTGTAATGAAATTAGAATCCTTAAACATTATGGGGATGATCAGATCTCGGTCTGGTAAAAGTCAAGTATTGGCAGTTAATTGCCAGAGGCAAGGTGGGCGTGGCTACCGCAATGAAAGGCAGATTCAAAGCAGCACTCAAAATAGTCTGAGTTGCATAGAGTTATGGCATTGGCTAATAGATCATGGGGTACCAAGAGGTGAAAAAGACGGGCAGTCTACTAAATTTCTTCTGGATCTGTATAAGCAGAAGAGTTCTAGGTTGAGTGAGCAAAACCCTAACTCAAATTACAGATGCAGAGAATCAGGGCCCCTTAATCAATTCCCAGACTTGAGACAGTTTATAGACCCAGAGCCCCTTGAATGAGGAGAAGGCCATGTCCCATTGGGGAGGGATCCTGTTAGCACTGCCAAAAATTTTACTGTTAATCTTCTTCCCACTTTTCCCCAAGGAGACCTACGGCCTTTTACCAGGATAAATGTGCATTGAGGAAAAGGAAATGGTCAGGCATTTCAGGGATTGTTAGACACTGGCTCAGAAGTGACATAATTCCAGAAGACCCAAAATGTCACTGTGGTCCACCAGTCAGAGTAGGGGCTTATGGAGGTCAGGTGATTGATGGAGTTTTAGCTCAGGTCTGTCTCACAGTGGGTCTAGTGAGTCCCTGGTCCCATTTTGTGGTTATTTCCGCAGTTCCAGAATGCATAATTTGAATAGACATACTCAGTAACTGGCAGAATCCCCACTTTGGATCCCTGACTTGTGGAGTGAGGGCTATTATGGTTGGAAAGGCCAAGTGGAAGCCACTAGAACTGCCCCTACCTAGCAAAATAGTAAATCAAAGGCAATACCGGATTCCTGGAAAGATTGCAGAGATTAGTGCCACCATCAAGGATTTGAAGCATGCAGGGGTGGTGATTCCTATCCTATTTGGCCTGTGCAGAAAACAGATGGATCTTGGAGGATAACAGTAGATTATTGTAAACTTAACCAGGTGGTGACTCCAATTGCAGCTGCTGTCCTAGATGTGGTATCATTGCTTGAGGTTCCAGGTGCTGCATCCCCTGGCATCTGGTATTCAGCTGTTGATCTGACAAATGCTTTATTCTCAATTGCCATTAGTAAGGACCACCAGAAACAGTTTGCTTTCAGCTGGCAAGGCCAGCAGTAAACCTTCACGGAACTGCCTCAGGGGTATATCAACTCTCTAGCCATATGTCATAATATTGTCCACAGGGAACTTGATCGTCTCTCCCTCCCACGAGACATCACACTGGTCCATTATATTGATGATATCATGTTGATAGGACCTACTGAGCAAGAAGTAGCAAAGACTCTAGACTTATTGATGAGGCATTTGTGTGAGAGAGGTTGGGAGATAAATCCAACAAAAATACAGGTGCTTTCCACCTCAGTGAAATTTCTAGGTGTCCAGTGGTGTGGGGCATGTCAAGATTCCCTTCTAAATTAAAGGATAGCTAAAAAAAAAGAGGCACAATGCTTAGTTGGTCTCTTTGGATTTTGGAGACAACACATTCCTCATTTGGGTGTGCTACTCCAGCCTATTTACTGAATGACCAGAAAAGCTGCTAGTTTTGATTGGGGACCGGAACAAGAGGAGGCTCTGCAACAGGTCCAGGCTGCTGTGCAAGCTGCACTACCGCTTGGGCCATAGGAACCAGCAGATCCAATGGTGCTGGAAGTGTCAGTGGCAAAGAGAAATACTGTCTGGAGCCTTTGGCAGGCCTCAATAGGATAATCATAAAGCATACCCTTAGGATTTTGGAGCAAAGCTTTGCTATCCTCTGCATATAACTACTCTCCTTTTGAGAAACAGCTTTTGGCCTGCTACTAGGCCTTAGTAGAAACTGAATGCTTAACCATGAGCCATCAAGTTACCATGAGACCTGAGTTGCCTATCATGAGCTGGGTGTTGTCTGACCCACCAAACCATAAAGTTGGGCATGCACAGCAGAACTCCATAATAAAGTGGAAGTGGCATATATGAGATTGAGCTTGAGTGGGCCCTGAAGACACAAGTAAGTTACATGAGGAAGTAGCTCAAATGCCCATGGTCACCACCCCTGCCATGTTACCTTCTCTTTCCCAGCCCACAGCTTTGGCCTCTTGGGAATTCCCTTACATTCAGTTGACTGAGGAAGAGAAAACTCGGGCCTGGTTTACAGATGATTCTGCAAGATATGCAGGTACCACCCAAAAGTGGACAGCTCCAGAATTCCAGCCCCTTTCTGGGACATCCCTGAAGGATAGAGGTAAGGGCAAATTCTCCCATTGGGCAGAACTTTGAAGAGTGCACCTGGTTATTCATTTTACTTGGAAAAGGAAATGGCCAGAGATGCATTTGTACACTGATTCATGGGCTGTTGCCAATGGTTTGGCTGGATGGTCAGGGTCTTGGAAGGAACAGATCGGAAAATTGGTGACAAAGAGGTCTGGGGAAGAGTTATGTGGATATACCTTTCTGAGTGGGCAAAAAACATGAAAATATTTGTGTCCCACGTGAATGCTCACCAAAGGGTAATTCAGCAGAGGAAGATTTTAATAATCACATGGATAAGATGACCTGCTCTGTGCCTAATGCTCAGCCTCTTTTCCCAGCCACTCCTGTCATTGCCCAATAGGGTCATGAACAAAGTGGCCATGGAGGTAGGGATGGAGGTTATGCATGGGCTCTGCAACATGGACTTCCCCTCACCAGGGCTGACTTGGCTATAGCTACTGCTGAATGCCCAATCTGCTAGCAGCAGAGACCCACACTCAGTCCCCAATATGGCACCATTCCTTGAGTTGACCAGCCTGGTACCTCGTGGCAGGTTAACTGCATTAGACCACTGCTACCATGGAGGGGTCAGCGATTTGTTTTAACTGGAATAGACACATACTCTGGATATGGGTTTGTATTTCTTCCCAAAACTACCATCCATGGACTTATCAAATGTCTTATCTACCACCATAGCATTCCACACAGCATTGCTTCTGATCAAGGGACCCATTTTACAGCAAATTATGCTGGAATGGGCACATGCCCATGAAATTCACTCATCTTACCATGTTCCCCATCACCCTGAAGCAGCTGGATTTATCAATGGTGGAATGGCCTTTTGAAGACTCAATTACAGTGCCAACTAGGTGGCAATACCTTGCAGGGCTGGGGCAGTGTTCTCCATGAGGCTGTGTATGCTCTAAATCAGCGTCCACTCTATGATGCTGTTTCTGCCATAGCCAGGATTCATGGGTCCACGAATCAAGGGGTGGAAATGGGAATGGCACCACATACTATTACCCCTAGTGGCCCACTAGGAAAATTTTTGCATCCTGTTCCTGCAGCCTTAAACTCTGCTGGTCTACAGGTTTTAGTTCCAAAAGGAGAAGTGCTGCCACCAGGGAACTGAACAATGATTCCATTGAACTGGAAGTTAAGATTGCCACCTGGCCACTTTGGGCTCCTCTTACCTCTGAATCAACAGGCAAAGAAGGGAATTACTGTACTGGCTAGGGTGATTGATCTTGACTATCAAGGGGAAATAGGACTGCATCCACATAATGGGGGTAAAGAAGAGTTTGCCTGGAATACAGGAGATCCTCTAGGGCGTCTCCTAGTTCTGCCATGCTCTGTGATTAAAGTCAATGGAAAGTTGCAACAACTCAATCCAAGCAGGACTAACAATGGCCCAGAATCTTCAGGAATGAAAGTTTGGGTCACCTCACCAAGGCAAAGAACCATGGCCAGCTGAAGTGCTTGCTGAGGGTAACAGGAATATGGACTGGGTAGTGGAAGAAGGAAATGATAAGTATGAACTTCAAACACGTGACCGGTTACAGAAATGAGGACAGTAATTGTCATAAATCTTTCTTCCTTGTTTCATTATGAGTATGATTGTATATGTACACAAAACAAATTTATTTGTTTTCTTCCTCAACCTCCTTTTCCCTTTTCATATGACATGTTGTATTAGTTTCATGTCATAATATTTAAGGATGTCAAGTTTAAGAGTGAATATTACCCAAGGGCTTACACCCTATTCTGTAGGGAATTAATGTGTTTCCGGTTGTATGCAGGACAGTTGAACATTGTTAGGCAGAAATATATATATATGCATGTCTGTTATTGTTTTTACTTAGAGACTAAGTATGGTTTAAGGTAATGTGTATGGTTGCCAAGTTGACAAGGGGTGGACTGTGATGGTTAGGCTAATGTGTCAACTTGGCCAGGTAATTGTGCCCAGTTGTTTGGTCAAACAAGCACTGGGCTAATTGTAATACAAGGACATTTATGGGCTGTAGTCATTAGTGAGTTTACTGCATAGATAGCTGATTACATCTACATCAACCAGGAAGATTGCCATCAGCAATGAGTGACACTTTCCAATCAGCTGAATGCCTTAAAAGGGGAAGTGATTTCAGCATTCAGAGAGAATTTCCCAGCTCATCTTTGGATAGCCAACATCTGCTGGAAACTCATCAAGGACCTTCATTGGACATTCATTGGAGCCCCTGGTTTGCAGCCTGCCTGCGGAGCCTGGATTTGTGCATCCCCACGGTCATGTGAGAGACTCTTATAAAATATCATACTATTTACAGATATCTCCTGTTGATTCTGTTTCTCTAAAAACCCTCACTAATACAGGGGGTATGGTATTTTTCCTTTGGGTGTAATGTAAACGTTCTGAAATTGACTGAGGTGATGACAGCATAACTCTGTGATGAAAATGAGATCCACTGTGTATACACTTTGAATGGATTGTACAAAGCATGAAACTGTATAACACAGGGAACCCAGTGGTGGATGGTGGACTGTGGTTAACAGGACAAATATAAGAATGTTTTCTCTTGAATGATAAGAAATATTTAATACTAATACAAGGTGTTTGTGTTCCTATATGAATGATATACTACAATAAAGTTTTATTAAAAATAAACTTCTGATTGATTTTTACCTTTTAGACTGTCTGGACCCTTACCTGACTTATAAAAATAGCGTATTTAATTTGGAGACAGGACAAGGAATAAGGAGTAAGGAGGTTACTCCTTAAATTATTCTATAACACATAGAGAATGATTACTGTTTCTGAAAAGGTGAATCTAAGTCTTTCATATTTTCTGATCAGTTTGTGTACTTAGGGACTCACTATCCACAGTGCAGGCTAGGCAAGGAGAAAAGAATAAAGGATTTATTTAAGGTTAAACAAAGAAAAAATTTCCTGCTTAGAATTTGTCAAGGCAAGGCAAGACTGAGAGATTTAGCCAGCAAAGAAACAATGGGTCATTTTTAAAGACTCAGACAGTTAATTACTTACATTGACAGCAAAAGCAAACTGAGCTAAAGGTGCCAGCTCCCCGGGTCCTTGCCCGGGAAAGGAGACAATGAAGCAACAGGGGCCAGAGGACTGCAACATGGATGACAGGGCATCCTGTGCTGAGGAGGCAAGGTTATGCTGCAGCGAAGCGGTTTTATAGCCTGTGGCTGTACCCAAAGGAGGGTGGTGCAGAAAATCTCATACCTCATCAGAAACCAGGAGCCATGAGAAACTGCCTCATGACCGCCTTCCTAATAGAGAAGGAGGTGAATGAGAAACAGCTTGTGGCAGCTCCTCATAAGCCTCCCTTGATCTTGTGTTCTGGGGTGATGGCAGGGGGTTACAACAAGACTTAGATCAGCTGTGGTTAAGCCTGGCTGATGTGAACATGTGCAAGGTCAACACAGTTCCATGGTAGAGCTGTTCCCAATACTGAAGTTACTGCAGCCATTTGTGAGACACTGTGATTTTGTTGTTAAAAATTGAGTTTGACCTGAACAAATTATATGTTGATGTAAAAAGAGAATGGAGCAGAATGATTATTCTGGTTTTAAAAAAAGGTTAAATTAATAGGGAAATCTTCAGTAAACCCAAAAGTCATTGATTGGTTTAAATTCTGAATTGGTAGTGAGGCAGGCTAGTTTAGGGAAGACAAGTCTAAAACCTGGCAGAAAGACATGGCTGTAAAACACATGGCCATGGAACCCTGCCTGGAAACCCCCTGAGGGAAAGACCCTACCAGAAGGCTACTGGAAGAACCTGGCCATGGGATCCCCATTTGGAACGAGATTTCATTCAGAGTCAATGAAAAACCCTGGATACCCTCAAGGGGCCTTATCATTGCCCCCCACTCCAGCTGATGGGTGGGGTAGTCATTCAGAAGAGCAAATAGCTGGGTCCCCTCCCCCAAACATTAGCAAGGGGAGGAATAATTAATGGCTTAAAAAATAACCACACAAACCAAATCTCTCTCTCTCTGCCTGGAGCAGCCCACACCTATACCTGGGGATGTATAATCTATTATTTTCTCACATTACTGTTCTCTCCTCCCATTTTCCTCAATAAACTACCGGCCTAACTAAACTGGCATGTTCTTAAATTCTTTTATGTAACATAGCCAAGAACCTAGAGGAATCCGACTTCATTAGAACATAGATATCTAAGTCACATCTTTAGACCCAGTTATTTGATGCTTCGTGAGAGAATAAATGTTTGTTGTTATAAGTCACTCAGTTTGTGGTACTTTGTTATGGCAACGCTAGGAAACTAGGGTTTTTTTTTGTTTTTGTTTTTTTTCCTCTTCCTTTTTGTTTTTTGGCTTTGCCCTTTGGTGTATCATTAAGAACCCATGGATTTTAATACATTTAGCATGTTTCAATCAATTTCATTTATTACTTTTTTTTGATGCTCAAAAAACCCCACTTGATTGTTGGCTTCTGTGTCCTTTTGACACACTTATTTGTCGTCAATGGATTTATTGCTTTGTGGCACAAATTATCCTAGGCTCATCTTGCATATATCCTGCCCCAGACCTGAAATCTGACATTCTTTTAAGCAGCCCTGATTTCTTGCAGCTGGAAATTGTATTTAGAAACCCCAAACTGTATGACTCACCTTATTTTTATTAAACATGAAAGCTTTTAGATGTAAAATTTTATTCCAAGGAAATAACTTTAGAACCTAATATTTATTTAGGTAACAAAATTGTAATTACTTGTTTTATTTTTATTTTAAGCCTACTTTTAAATAAATTATTATATAAATGGAGATGCATACATTTCATTTTAAGTACACCTAAAATTGGGTTAATAACTATATACCAATGTTCCACTTTTCCAGATGGCACAATTTATATTCAAAATTTCCCAGAAAGTTTGAAATGAGGGATATAAATAAATCTCAAATGTTTTCATATCTATTCAAATAAGTATCAATTTCTTCAGAGTTGCTATAGTAAACGCTTTTAAAAAAACTTTTAGAAATGTGATGGTAGGCTATGAGCTGTCAAATTTGAATTTTAACTTGGAATAAGTGAAGATCTGTAATTTCAGGTGTTAGCAGACTCAGGTGCAGGAATGCATGACATTCAAATAAATGAAATGCAAAATGGTATATGGCAGCAATCCTCAATGTGTGGGCTGAGGACCCCTGGAGGGTCACCAAGACTTTCTCAGGGAGTTCCCAAGGGCCTCCCTTTTCAAGTCAGATTTTCTTCATAATATTTCAGTTATAGAAACATATCACAACAGACAATGCAGAAATAACTATGAGAATCCAGCTGTTGCTATTAAGCCAGATAGTAAAGAGGAGGCTTGCAAAAATATAAAACAATGCCACTTTTTTCACTTTTTAAAATGGAAAAATGTAGTCATTTCATCAAAAATTTTAATTATATTAACATGTAATGAGTTTATTATTTTAAAAATGCATTATAAACAAATAACTATAATTTTCTGTTTTAATTTCTAATACAGTAAATATAGACAAACATAATCCACACGAACAAATGCTCCTTAAAGTCCTCAATAATTTTTAAGAATATAAAGAGATCCTGGGAACAAAAAGTTTGTGAACTTCTACTCTATAGTATCATACCTTCACTATTTGCTTACTAGTTATAGTATGGATGGATAGGACTAGATTTTTAATGTAAATATATTCATAGACTTTGTAAACTTAATTATTTCAAGTTAATTTTGCTTAAGTACCTCCCTGAATATTAGACATAATGCCAGACTCTAATTTAATTTTATACCTTCATTAAGAGTATATAAGTAATTTTTCTTCTGGTGACATGGTGAATAGATGGCTACTCTAATATAGGGAGACACTTCATTATATTTCAACTAGGCACATCAAACCAAATATTCAGTTTAGAATTTAATTGATTAATTTGAAGAAAATGGATGTTCTGAAGGTTTTACTTCAGCTTCTTTTTAAGTACAGTTGATGAATCTTAGTGACAAAGTCAGGTAAGACTTAACTCTTTTTGTGTGTTTTCTTACTTTCCACTATAATAAAACCCAAACATACTTTTCTTTGTTGTTTATCCACACAAACTCCATCTAAGATCGTCAACTCCTCATGGCCAGAAACTCCATCTGCTTAATTTGCCGTCACAGTGCCAATAGGGCCGGGTCCAATTTATAAATGAGTACTGACTCCTATTTGATGAGAGTGGTCCAGTCAGTTAGGTGCTTCTGGAATTAAGCCCTCCTGCATTGGTCAAAAAGTGCTTATAGTTAATTATTTCAGTAACAAATAAGAAAAACTACAAAGCTGGCACATATCCCCTTCACAAGAGAGTGATTTTGTTCTCATTAGGAGATTCTTCGAGTTCTAGTTATCAGGTCATTTAAGTTTCTGTGTAGGTTCTTAGACCTTTAGAATTAATTTTGAATTGAAAGTGCCAGAACATCTGTTTTTTTACATTAATACTGAAGATGGAGAAGTGTTGGATTCCTCTAGGGTCTTGGCTATGATGCGTAAAAGAATTTATGAACACACCAGTTTAGTTAGGCCAGTAAAAATAATTTATTTGGGAAATGGGGGAAAGAACAGAGCTTGCTGAGAAATGGGAGAGAAAGACGGAAACACACACCAAGACTTGGTGAGGGTCCCTCTAGGCAGAGAGAGTGGGCTCTGCCTCCAGTGATTACCTTTTAAACTGCTAATTATTCCACCCCCTTGCTAATGATAAAGGGAGGGCCCCAGCAGTTATTGGTTACTCCACCTATGGCAGGGGCCAATGGTGGGGTCTTTTTGGGATATCTGGGACCAAGGGGAGGTCTGGGAAAGAGAAACTGGGACCTCAAGGTTAAACTCAAAGTCCCAGCAAGGTCTTGTAGCCGTGTTGTCTGCTGGCCATGTGGTCTGCCGGCCATGTTGTCTGTCAGACAAAACTAATGGGTCGTCTTCTCCTCCATTACTCTGTACTAACCTGCCTCAGTACCAAGTGATTTGCAAGTCCAGAGTAGTTTGGCAGTATCCCAGAGAATAAAAACAGAAATAGTAAGGTATGCAGTTAGGGGAGGAGTGAAAAAAATGGACGAATAAATTATTTTATGTCTATTCTGTGCTTCTAGGTTCCACTTTCTTTGTAATGTTATAGTAGCTCAATTAAGAATTTGTACCATTTGAGGACAAAAGCTTGAGTATGAAATTCTACTTTCTCCAATGTAAATCACCTATTCTGGATTGTTACTTTTGGTTTGCCTACAGTCAGCAAAATTGAATAGTTTTTCCTGCACGCACTTTAGTAGGTAAAAACACTGTAAGGAGGAATCATAGGAGGAGGGCTACAGTGAGGCCTTTGGCCACTATAGGTGTGCACTTGGGCAACTTCTGGTGTCCTGATCTATAAAAAAGAGGGTGAAGACACAGTTTCAGACATTTTTAGCTCTTTGCTGCCCTCTCAGCCATTAGTTCGGTGCTGAGCCTACTGTAAGTGCTCAATAATTGCTTGTTGGATGCATGTATTAACAAAGGATTGTTATTCTCGATCCATTGTAGATCCGGGCCGGGTTTTGGAATCAACCCGGGCAGAGGCTCCCGGGGTTTGCTTCCTGCCAGGGGCGGAGCTTCGTGTGGGCCGCCGCGCGCTGGAGGGCCCGGGGCGGAGCTTGCCGCCGGCGGAGGGCGGGACCTGCGCGGGGACTTCCCCTGGGCTGAGCTGCGCAGCGGGTGCGGAGGGTGGATACCGGGCGGCGGTTGGGGGTATAGTGAGACCGGTGGGGGTCGGGGATCGCGGCGCTGCCGGCATCTGGTGGGCCCCTGGTTCCAGGAACTTTCCCGGGAGGCGGTTCGAGGCGGGGCGGAGGTTTTTGAGAGGCTGAGGGCTGCTCCGCCGCAACTTCTCGGGTGCCTGCGTGCATGTGTGCGTGCGCGCGTGTTTCTGAGGCCCGGCGCGGCGGCCTCCCTGCCTCCGCCTCTTTTCTTACTCTGGTCGGAGGTCGGCGCCTATGGGCGGCGGCACATGGCCCGAAGCCTCCTCGCTTCTCCCCGCGTAGTGTGCACCCCTAGAGTGCACCCTCACTCTGTCCCCCAAAGGGGGAAGCCTTGGACTCCAATCTCTGGCCAGGAGGGATCGCTGTGAGGACGAGCTGCCTTCTGTCTTGAAGTCGTGGACGGGTGGTGGGAATTCATAAGGCTTGAACAACAGGGTTTTAAAGCACGTGTCTGTCTCTGTCGTTTTTTACTTTTAGGGTTTTGGCCAAAATTGGGCGAGGGCACAAAATAACCACTTACCCCTTCTCACCGAGGAAGCGCGGGAGAAAGGGTAAGTAAGGAATGATCAGGGATGGAAGGAGCTAGGACTTTATGCTCAGAGAGCGAGGAAGGGAAAGAAGGTTTAGATACAGAATTGTCCCTGGGTGAGCTTGTGGCTAAATTTTACATTTTCATCAGGAACTCGAGGCTCACCTTCGAGGGTTACAAGCCCCAAGGTCAAGGCCAAGGTTTTTTTTTTGTTTTTTTTTTTTTCCTTCAGGTTTACTGAGTCTAAGTTGGCTGGGAGTTGAGCAGCTTTGGCATAGATCCCTTTTAGGCTTGTTCTTACCCCTCACCTCTTTCCACTTGGAACCCTGGTCCCCAAGTTTTCTTGCCTCAGGCCCATCTCTTATTAGTTAGCTTTGACTAATCCTTAAGATAGTAAGATTAAAGAATCAAGGTCCTGCTAGATAATTAAGAGGATCTCTTTCCAGGGATCTTTAAACACCCTGTAAAAGTCCTTTAGAACCTCAATACACAAATTTAATGCTTATGTTGCAAGTGATCAAGTTCTTTGGGGATCATTTTGGGGAGAGAAATTACCAGGTTGGACTTTTTTCTCTCAACTTTGATAACCCTCACATGCCCTTTATTCTTACAAGTTGCAGGACAGCACATTGGAATCCATCTTGGAGTGTACTGTGATTTTCAGTGTGAACCTTTTCATGGGTTCTTCTCTAGGACTTTTCCATCACTTCTCCAGTACATACCCCTCTCCTCCCTATACTGGGAAATGAGATAGTTTCTTCCGGAAGTTTGGGAACCTCTTATGCACCCTATATGTTATATATAAATAAACGTTTTAAATTAGCTAAAGTTTAAAATGTTAGCTGCAAACAAGAATGTAATAAACCATAGTCTTAAAGGTGGCCCAATGTCAACAATTTGGTGTTTATTTCCTCAACTTTTGTTCCATTTGTAAAATTACTATTTGGTGAAATTTTGAAATAAATTTGTGCTTCATATTCTTGGCCATTTACCACCCCTCTTTGTCCCACCCAAAATAATCATGTAGAGGTGTGTGAACTTTATTGTTTTGTAGGTATGTACTTGAATCCTGGCTCTTAGATTATTAGCTGTGTCAGTTTGGGCAAACTTCTCTGTTCCTTAACATCTCATCTGTCAAAACAGAACAATGAGTATATAAAAAAGATTGTGTGAAAAACACTGCTTGTCATATAGGTAATCACGTTTAATTTCCCTTCTCTTCTCTATCTGGACACCCATCACTTTCTTTGGTTTTCCTTTTGATTGTGGAAAGCATTCTAGTACTTGGTTTACTGTAGGGATAAAGGCTATCAGTATTTGGATTTTCACAGGGATACCTGTTATATCTGGTCCTAGAATTTCAGATCATTCCACAGCCCTCCCTAAAGAGTGTCAGCTTGAAAAGTGAAGGGAAAGGATTTCTATAATGTGTTTAAATGGCTCTGACACTGTTCCCAAAGTGAGAAAGACACACTACTGAATTTAGCTGAGTGTTTAAACTTAGGATTTCTATTTCAGAAATGTCTTTGGTTTATAAGAATTACAATAAAATGCTGATGCTTCCTGTCCAAACTGTCATGATTTTGCCAAGTTGTGGGTTTATTATACAGCTAAGCTGTGTATTTAGTGTATCTAATACTGCTCTGGAAGCTGAGAAAGACAAGTCTGTAGACATCTGATTTCATACCAGACATCTGGTTTCACTTTGCTAAGGAGTACATTTTGTCAGATTATAGGC
This sequence comes from Cabassous unicinctus, assembly GCA_029593785.1. NCBI lineage: Eukaryota > Metazoa > Chordata > Mammalia > Cingulata > Chlamyphoridae > Cabassous > Cabassous unicinctus. The sequence goes on from JAQZBX010000303.1 coordinate 27,648, forward strand.
ATATCAGCTGTACTGCTGTGGTTTGTAGCATTTCTATTATAAGCTCTGGTCGTAGGGTTTAGTATGATGTTTTATTCAAATGACAGCACATTGAAAATGAGCACCTTTTCCACAGATATCTTCTAGTGTCATTGTTCTTACAAGTTAAAGGCAAAATAGTTTCTGTCCTTGGTGATTTTTATATTGAGAGTTTTTGTGGAAGAAAAAAATACTCTTTAAAGCCTCACTTAAGAACCCATTGTGTGGTGGTGTTAGCATAAAGTTATGAATGTAATTAATATCACTGTATTGTACACATGAAAGTGGGTAAAATGGGAAATTTTTGGTTGTATACGCGTTACCACAGTAAAATTTAAAAAAATGAAACAAAATATAAGGTCCCCACATTGGAGCCAGCTCAGGGTGGGAAGGAGAAAAAACCCATTGTATTCCAAAAATTCATGATTTTCACATCTGTTCTTTGTAATGTTTAACAGTGTACTTATAGGAATAAAATAAATAGCACTTAGATTTCCAGGTCAGAACCCCAAGGCTTTTTGTACTCATTGTGTGCATATTATATATTAGTTGTACTGTGTCTTCTAACCAACTTTTCTAATAATGTTTTGGAGGAAAATATATTCTGAGTTCCAACCTAGAATGACTGGACCAGATCCCCTCCATTTTAAAGTAGTATAGAAAAACTCTGAAGCCTCCTGGATTCCTGGAGGGTGGAGGTGTGGGTTTTGTCTTTGCTTAGCTATGTGACCTTGGATACAAATTCCTCATCTGTAAAATGGCATAATTACTCATGAGGATTCAGCGAGATATTTATAAGTAGCATAATGCCTGGCACAAAATAAGTCCTCGGTAAATAGTGTCATTTACTTTCCTCTAGGTCCTGACCAAAGAACAAAGTCTTCTTCTCTCTCATATCCCAGGCTAACCCACTGGCCGGGACTTGTGGCTCTAACTGAGAGAACTGCACATGGGTTGTGGGATTTGGAAAGGGATGTGGAAAGCCATGACAGAAGTGGGATGGTGAGCAGAAAGAAGAATGTGCCAGTCCATGGACTTAGGTTGATGAATCGTTTGGCTCTTACAAGCACTGCTTTTATCTCTGGCCTCTGTTACCTTTTGTCAGCTATTCCATTGGGAACTCTTACTTCCTCATTGCCTGTTTAGTCAGGTGGTAAGTTTTTTTCTTTGTCACCTTGATACTTCCTATTTTTTTTTTTTAATGGGTGGGACTTAATAATAGATGTAGTCTACTTCCTTAAGATCTGTTTTTCTTTTCAATACTCAAGAGTCCATTTGATCTTCTTGCCCTTTCCTTAACCTACAGTTCATTTATTAACTACCTTTTTTTTTTTTTTGACTTTATGCTATGTACCTTGAACTAATGCTGAGGGTATAAAGATGAGAAGTCACTGTCCTTGAACACGATGCTTAGAATCTAGTAGGATAATAGACATGTAGATCAACAGTTCAAATATTTGCCATAATGGATATAAGCGTAAGTACAGAGGAAGCCAGTGCCTGACTGGGAATGCCACGGAGGGTTTTAACAGAGGTTATATTTAAGCCGAGCCTTGAAAGCTGAGGAGGAGTAGGCAGGTTGACAAACAGCAGAGAGCATTTCCAGGTGGAGCTTATAGCATGAGTAGTTGTTTGGCATTATGAGAGCATAATGTGTTTTGGAAACTACATAAAGGTCAGTTACTTTGGAAGGTGAAGGGCAAGGTCAGGAGTGAGAGAATTTGACCATGGATAGCTAATTCAGGGTGTATACCCTATGTGATGTGTAGTGGTGAGCTACTTAAGAATTGTCTGAGTCGGGGAATGCCATGAAAAATCACTGTAAAGGCAGTGTGGTAGGTAGATTGGGGGGTGTGGCAAGGTTGAGGGAAGGGGATATGGCAAGACTGGAGGCCAAAGAAGACATTGCACTGGTATGGGTAAGGGGTTGAGAATGAGAATGTTTAGGAAAAATATTTAGGGGAGAGAATTAACTGGTCTTTGTGACTGAATGTAAAAGGTATGGGAAGGTGAGGACACTAGGATGACTCCCACCTTTCTGAGTAGTGAAGGGGAAGGAAGAGAGGAAGCAGGTGTGAGGGAGACGATGAAGAGTTCACTTTTGGATATGTTGTGTTTAAAGTGCTTGTAGGGCTTAGCACTGGAGAATTATAAGTGTTTAGAGGCCAGTTGGAAATAGGATCCTGGAGCTCACAAGAGATGTAGAGGCTGGAAATACAGATTTCTGAGGTTTTACCATATGGGTGTTAGTTGAAGGCATGGGTGAGAATAAAAATGATTAGAACACTGTATAGAAAGAGAAAAAGGCTAAAAGTAAGCCTTAGAGGAAATTGTAATTTAAGGGACAAACCAAGAAGGAGAAGAATGCAAAGATACTAAAGGAGAGTGGTCAGAGAAGTTGGGAGAAGAGAGAAGTGGAGAATTTCAGGCCAAGGGCAGAGAGTTTCAAGAAGAGCCAAGTTAACATTTGATGCTACAGATCAAGTGTGATAAAGACTGCCAAGTGCCTAGTAGAAGTCATTGGTTTCATTGGTGTGGTGGGGGCAGAAGCTCAATTTCCCTGGGTAGAGGAGTGAATTGGAGGCAAGGAAGTGAGGACAGAGAATACATGTGTTTGGGTTTCTCCAGAGATGCTGATTAATTGTTCCTCAGTTTGGAGTTTTAAAAGCTCTCCAAGGAATTCTGCTTTGTGACAGAATGAGAACCACTGCTGCAGATTTTCTTTTTTAATATGGGAGAAATAACATGATTTTTTTTTTTTTCCTGTGGAGAGGGAGCCACATAGAAAGGGAGCTTTTGAAAATAGAGTTGTCTATACTAGCTCTTCCTTGGTTGTCACACTTTCTTGTGACTAAACATCAGTCTGTCCCTTTGCCTACTCCTTCCCAGGTTTTTTTTTTTCTTTCATACCTGACACTGCTCTTGAATGTCCCATTAACCCTACTGTTTCCTAGCCCAGAGTTTCATTGCTCTCTTGCTCTCACCACATCTGACCTTTTTGTGTACATTGTTCTCTAACCTAATCTAGTTGTCAGGGAAAAAGTCCCTTTTCCTTTATCAAAAATTGGAAATTTTCAAAGGAATGTACTAGAAAGCTAAAGAGAAATAAGCAAACTAAACATTCTGTCTTGTTCTGGTTGGTTTACGGCAATGTGTCTGAGGGAATTCTTAGGGGATAAGGAGTGTTTTAGCTTACATTTAGAGATACCAGCATTTTCTTTTGCTTTTTTGATTATTTTATCTTGTTTGGGAAATCTCCCCCTTTCATAATAAATTGGAGCAAAAAGGTATTTCTTTAGTTTTTCACATCTTCTGGTTTAGAAGTAGCTCATCTAATGGGAGAAAATTATAAACAAAAAGAGTAACCATATCAAAGTACTTGAGTAGTTTTCTTAGGTTTCATCCTACACAGTCCATCTCCTTGATTAAATCTCTCAGAATGTCTAAACTTTGTACCTCTTTTATGGCACTGGCTATACCCTGCTTGGAGTATAGTCATTTGTGGACTTGCCTTACCTTGTGTTAGGTTGGAAACTTCTAGCTTATATTAGATGAAAAACTTCTTAAATCAGTGAAAGATAAATAATGTCTTAATCTTTTTCCAGTACCTTCAATCCAATGCTTTGCACTTGATTGGCGATTAATCAGTATTTGCTGAACTTAATTGGATCCCTGGTAGAACTCCAGCTTTGTGCCTCCCCTGGGATTTCAGAAGCAGAGGGTCCATTTTTACTCAGTGGTGGTAATGGTGGTGGTGGCTCTTGCCAGAACCATCTTTAAGGCTGTCTTATGGTTCCCTGGTTTTCCACTGGAGCCTTTAGACTCTCCTAAATGACTTATGTGTTTGAATCTGCTAAGTGCTTAGCCTGGCCTCTTCAGTGAGATCAAAGCAAGCAATTAATCAAGCAAGCAAACAGACAAATGCACATCTAACAGTCATTTTTGTGTGACTATTTAAAAATCTCATCGAACTATTTCTGTTCCATTTCAGTTTGGTAACTCATGGCATGTTTTTGACTTCTTAGATTAAGAATACCCAGAAGATAAACGCGTACAGCTTTCTTCCATGTAATAAATCATAAAACCTTAATCTTTGTGATTTTATCCAAAAGTTTATTCTGATAGATAGGTCTTTGTCATGGCACTTTGACACACACTTTTATACATCTTTCTCTTGAAAAATGTTTGTAGCATTTACAGTCAACTTTTGAAAAATCATCTTGGTTGTAGCTGGAGGGCACATTGTAAACACATTATCAAGCCCTAATTTGGAATCATGTATAGGAAAGACATTTTTAAAGATGGGAAATGTTTGTACTGTCATCACAGTTTTGTATTTTGAGATAATTTTATTTCATATATTTTTCATATCATGTAAACCAATAGAAATCAGATCATCTCAGGATTCTTTTGTCCTTTCTGTTCTCTTGTTGATTTTCCTGCCGAATTCCCTTGTTGGGAATTCTTTCCTTCCCTAGCCATTCTATGCTTTTCCCACCTCTTGTCTGTATTTAACTCTCTATTTGTCTTTGGGTAGAGCATTTAGTCTACCAATGGCATGTTAGAGGATGAGCTGGATAGAAGAGGTAAAGCAGAGATTGCAAGGAGCAATGGGTGTGAAAGGAAGAATTATAGTGCAGATTAGGGGTGATGGCCAAGGGTGTTCTTCACTAAGTAGGTAATTTTGGACCTATAAAGCAGCAATTGGTAGGAAGAGATTAGAGTTGCCACAGTTATTTTGCTTTAATTTTTAGTTTTCCTGGTGTAGTAGATTATTTTCAAAGCATCTTGGTATTTCCAGGAGCTTATTTGTTTAGTAGTCACTTTAATTAAGTGTTTCATTAGTGTTAAATCTGAATATTGAATAACTGTATTTAGTTTTGTTAAATAATAACTATTTAACATTGTTATTGAATAAGGGTAGATTGAAGCACTTTATAAATTAATTAGCCTGTGGGATTTTTAAATTTTTATTATTATGACAGACTTAGTATATTGCATGCGTAAGAGAAGTACTATATAGTCTGAATGCAGGGTTATGACAACACAGAATAATAGTTTGAGATGTTTGGTGTATGTGTGTGATGCTAATACTCACAACTCTTCATTAAAACTTTTAATTTAAAACTTTTAAAAAAGTTGGGCATTAAATATAAATTTAAAGACATTAAAGTGGTGATGCATTGGTGAAAAGAACAAGTAATTGGGCTATGTAGACCTTTATTCAAGTGCTAGGTCTGCTATCAGCTAAGTGAACACAAAAAATCACTTCTTGTCTTTGAACTTTATTTTCCTTTTAGGAAGATGGAGACAACACCTACTTCATAGTTTATTTTTGAGGATTATATGAGCTGTATGTAAGAATCCTATGATAATTTAAACTCATTTGAGAAATGTGAGGAATTGTTTGGTTAATGAGTCATATTTGGCTATCTTTAATTTTTTAATTTTTAATTTAATAAAAAAGGGAAATAATGATCTCAGGCTAACAAGGCCTTACTGCTGAAAAGTTATTTAGCTGTGTCTGAGAAAAAAGTGAGTGTATTTTTTATCTGAATATGATAAGTCTGCATGTGTCTTCTTATGAAAGGTACACTTTGGCATATTCTGCTTGTGGGCTTAGCTTGTAATCATATTTCTTACCTACTTTTCAGCTTGAGACGTTAGTCTTCTTTCCAAAAGTGTGAATTATATTGCCACAATCTGTATAAAGTCAGTGACGCTTAATTTCCTATTTACAAAAGAAAAGTTTAGATCCTAAAGGTCTTATGATCAGTCTTTGTGTGGTTGAAGCCACTAGGGCAATGCAGAGTTAGGTAGACAGATTCTGGGGAAGAGAATAAAAATAGTCTTTTGAAGTTGAATTCCTGAAGCAGATAATTGTATTAATTACAATTCTAGTTTCAATAAAAATGTTACCTAGTTTAAAATATTTAGAAAAAGGGATGGTCAGTGATATACTAATGAATTAAAATTATAGAAACCTTTAAATGAGTCTGAGAATAAAATAAAATAAGACAAAAATAAAATAAAAATTTCAAAATAAAAGTAATTGCCATCTCCTGTCAGTACGATTGATATCTTTATTATATTGCACTCTCAACTCTTTGTACTAATTTCTACTAATTTCAGGTTACTTTTCTTCTGCCAAGGAGCTGTTGTCACCACCAGAGAACAAAAAGTACAAACAATTTCTGTTCGATGTTATCTGACTTACGATATTGAGAATGGGGAGGAGAAGGTTTAACATGTATTCTAGAGAAGTGTGCAGTAGAACAACTTTTTGCTTTTTTGATGTTTGTTTGGAACAATTTTTCTTTGTAGCAAATATACAGAATGTCAATTTAGCAAATTGAACTGGATGACAAGGTAGATAATATCCTCTCCTTGCAAGTGGGCTCTTGTTACGTAGGCTAACTGTGGAGCAATTCATTGATCCTTACATTTCGTGAACTCTCCCTAGACATTTAATTTCAGGTCTTGAAAGTAGAATAAAAAGGAGATAATGAGGTTTGGACAATTTGTTTTACATGAAATGCAGAAATCAGAAATGTTTCAGTGAATGGCATAAATTTGAGGCCCACATTTATGCATCTTGGATTTTATGATAATAAAAACAAGGTGGGGTATTTCAACTTTGAGCTTTTATTATCAATAGTTTCCTATTTAACTTGGTGAATTTTTACTATCAGCTAGAGACAATAATTGTTTCAAATCTCAGGCAAAGAAGTAGAGCACTACATTACTTTTTATCCCAACTTTCTGCAGTATTAGATCCCACAATGATTTAAAATTCATTTATTGGATAAATAAGAGTATTTTTGACACTAAATTACTGGTTAAGCTCTAGATTGTACCAGTGATCTCTGTAAAATTCCTCTGATCAGCTCACTCCCCTGTTTAAAGTAGTTCCATGGCTATGATTGCCTTTGAGGTTAAGGTAGAAACTTGCTTAAATTGGCCTGCAAGACCATCCACCTGGCCTTACTTACCTCTCCACAGTTTTGTCTTTTTTACTCTGGCCTTAGCACTCTATATACCAGTTATACTAACTTAAAGGCAATATAAGTTCTTGTTTACTGTGGCCTTTGTTTCATTTCTTTATCTGGGCCATATCTTCTCATTTTCTGGGCCCATTTTATAGGTTTAGAGGCTGCCGTCCATTCTAGGTTAGTTCTCCCTACTATGTTCCCATAGCATAAAATTCTCATAAATACTTGAATTAAGGTGACCTTGACAGGTTGGGGAGAAAACAGAGATCAACTTGACCTGAGGTTTGAAGGAAGGGAAGGACATTCAAAATAAGGGGTATGGTTTGAACACAGGTATAGTAGAAGTACTTTTGTTTGTGAATATAGGACCAATAAGTAAACCATTTGGCTACAGTAAAGAACTGTGGGATATATAGGCTGAAGTTAAATTGTGGAGAACCTAAATACTACATTGTTTGTAAACAATGTACACTGTATTAGGCAGCCAAAGGGGTGGTGATGCAAAATACCAGAAATCTGTTGACTTTTATAAAGGGTATTTATTTGGGGTAGAAGCTTATAGTGACAAGGCCATAAAGAGTAAGTTCCATCACCAAAGTCTCTTGCCACGTGTTGGAGCAAGATGGCTGCCAGTCTGTGTGAGGGTTCAGCCTTCCTCTTCCTCCTAAGGCTCCATGATCCCAGCTTCTTCCCATCTCAGCTGTAGGCTAGCATAAGGCTCGTCTCTCTCCCCAGGGCTTGTATCTGGGCTTTCTCGGCTGTTCAGGGCTCTGGTCTCTTTAGCTGCAAAATATCAGGCTCTCTCCCTGGGCCTCCAGCGTCTAAAACTAAACTCTCTGTGTTCTCCATGTGTTTACTTCCCTGTCTTTGATTGAGCATCCATTTATATAGCCCACAGCTGTAGGCTAGCTGTAGGCAGGGACTCAAACTGAGTCGCCCTAATGATGTGGTCAAAGAAAATCCCTAATCTTGATTTAATCAAGTAAAAGTGAAACCTCTGAGTCTAATACAGTTGAATATGCCCAGAGGAATAGACGAGTTTACAAACACAATCCAATATCTATTTTTGGAATTCATGAACAATACCAAACTGCTACATACACTTAGTGGTTTATAAACAATGGGGGAGGGAGTGATTGAAGGATTTTTAAGTGGAGAGCTGTATTGGCAAAATGGTGTTTTAAAAAGATTAATCTGACAGGTGTCCATTTCAGTTGGAAAGTAGAAGAAGTGATGAAAAGTAGACCAATTGGGAAACTATAATTATATTGCAAGGTAAATATCCTAAAATGGTGTTTTAGAAAGATTATTCTGATAGGTGTATGTATCAGTTGGAAAGTATAGGGAGTGATGAAAAGCAGGCCAATTGGGAAACTATAATTTATTGGCAAGGTAGTGAGAATTTTCACTATGGTGTTTGTGGGAAGAGAAAGCAACAGATGCTTAGGAACCATTAAAAAAGAGTGATGAAGCTTAATGATGTAGAAGTTTTAATTAAGTTGACTGTGAAAGTGTGGAAATGGATAGAGTTGATGGTAGCACATTACAGTGAGTAGTAGCTGGTTTAAATAAATGAGGATGTAGCTGAAAAGGGTAGTCTAGGGATGTAAATGCCAGTTGAAAGAAAGCTAGAGAATAATCTAGGGACTGAATAACACAGTGAACCCAGAGGTGGATGAGAATTGTGGTTAATAGTACAAATGCAAGAATATCCTTCTGCGAACTAGAATGGGTGTACATCACTATTGCAGAATGGTGGGAATGTGGAGTAGCATGGGAAAAATACGATTAATGTAGCCTATGGACTATAGTTAACAGTGATACTGTAATATTCTTGCATCAATGCCAAAAATGTACTGTGTTAAAAATAGGGAGGTACAGAAAAAAACATGCCAAAAGTATGCTATGGACCATAGTTAGTGGTCATGGTCTGATGATATTATCCCATAATCTGTAACAGATGTTCCACAGTGGTGTGGTATGTTGGTGAAGGGGTGTTGTATGGGAATTCCACACATGTGCATCATTGTTTTGTAAGTTCACAACTTCTGTAATAAAAATATATTTTAAATCAAGAAAAAGTGATAAAGTATGACTATATAAAAGTAATTTCTGCCTTGTCATAAAATAAAAAGAAAAACATTAACTATATCAAAACGCAAAGCCAAACTAGGAAAAGGTTGCAACTCATATCACAAGTAAAGGGCTAATTTCTTAAATATGTAAAGATCACCCACAACTCAATAGGAAAAGACCAACACTCAAATAGAAAAATGAACAAAAAATGTGAAGGATATGAATAGACAGTTCATAATAAGAGAAATGAAAAGTAAGACTTCAGTGTGGTACCTTTTTTTTTAATCTATCAAATTGGCAAAGAAACAAAATTTGAAAACTCCATGTGTTAAGGGTATAGGGAAATAGACGTTCTCATCATTGCTAATGGGAGCATGAATTTGTGCAGTTTTAATTGAGTCCAGTTTCGGAATAGTTATCAAAACTTAAAATACATATATCATTTCATTCCACTGCTAGAATTTATCCTATGTATCTTGTACTTGTTCAGAATAATATATATTTATGGATATTTTTGGCAGCATTTGGAAGCAATTTAAATACGCATTGTTAGGGGCCAGGATAGATAAATTATGGTACTTACAGTGAAATACTTTACAAGTGTTAAAAAGAATAAGGCTGGGGAGTGGATGTGGCTCAAGCAGTTGAGCACCTGCTTCCCACGTGGGAGGTCCTGGGTTCAGTTCCTGGTGCCTCCTAAAAACAAAAAAGCAAATAACAAGCAAACAAACGAGAAAACCAACTCGGAGAGCCAGTGAGGCTCAGTGGTTGAGCTCCAGCTTCCTACACATTAGGTCCTGGCTTCAATCCCCGGCCCTGGGACCTCAGGAAAAAAAAAAAAGAAAAAAAAGAATAAGGCAGTTTATATATACTGAAGTGGAATAATTTTCAAGATATATTACTAAGTCAAAAAAAGCAAAGTGCAGAATAATGCATATTAGTGGGTACTATTTTGAGAAGATTTAAGATATACATTTTCCTTTATATGCACAAAATATCTCTGGAGAGAATTAAAAGAATGTGCAAACAGTGATTGCCTCTGGGGATTGGAACTTGCTGGCTAGGGAACAGAGGTGGGAGGGAGTTTAATTTTTCGTTGTATATCCCTTTTTGGGTACTTGAATTTTGTATTATACAAAAAGTGAAAAATGAAAACAAAAAAGAAACAATCAATGCAAAATGTATTTCTGTATTGCACATTGAGAAATTAGGGAATGGAAAAATGAGTAAAAGAACTGGGTGGTATAGAGGCAGGGGAGATGATTTAAATAAATGCTTATGATTCAGAATTTAAGTGCCCAAAATGAGGTATAATAAAAAATTTGTGGTAACCTAGGGTGGGGTGTGAACAAGGGAGATTGCCTACAACGTCACAAAAGAGGACGTGGTGTTTTGAGTTGGCATTAGGAGGCTATGTGGTATTTAGGATGTGGAGAATGGTGGAAAGAAATTCTAGGCAGGAGGAGTAGCAGGAGTGAAGGCATAGAGAGGAAAGGTGATGGGCATGATCATAAAACAGGCGATGATGCTAGAAGAGAATTGGGGGAAATTCTGGATGTCTCTGAATGTTGGACCCGGTTTTGGACTTTGTCAATGTCTAGTCATCAAAGGTTTTTGAATTGGGTAGTATCATGATTTGTATTTTAGAAAGATATCTTTTTTGAGAGGACATAGGATAGCATGGGAGATGAGGAGGTTGCTTAGGGACCTGCTGAGATACTATGGGTTCCTTAAAGGTAGTCAATTTGCCTAGTTTTGCATTTGCTTCACTGTAGTGTCCACGCATCTCTCTCTTGTCAAACAGGATGGAATGAATTTTGTCTGAATATGCAGTTTTTGCCCGGGGTCAAGTCTTGGAAATTAAGATGAGGTCAAAGAGCTCATGGAGTTTGTTGGAAGCATCTGTGGGCAGAATTGACCAGTGAGGTATAGCCTTTCTCTTTTTGGTTTTTACTTCATATTGTAAAATGTCTTTTTGCTCCTTCTGTGCCGCGAGTAGGAGTTTGTGTGTGCATGCGTGTGTGTGCACATACCTGATTTCTGGGTATAGATATCTTTGTTCTTGGTATTGTATCTTATTCTGCCTTTCTGTTGGGACTTTTTTGTTTTTCCCATTTGGCTTTGTCGCACTCTTGCCTTGTTTGGAGTGTAAATTGCTGTCAGGTCTCCTTTAATCTTCCTTGTTGTTTTATTTCTTGCAAGTTGATTCTGCCTGTTTCTTTCTTAGGATACCCCATTATATTTCTTTCCCCATAAAAATCCAATGTATATTATTTTTATGTATCTTGAATGTAAACTTTTCCTCCCCCCACCTGCTTTTCTCTTACCTACTTTTGAGTTCTAGCTGCCCTTTGCTACAGAGGCCACCTTTTTTTCAGATTTCTCCCAACCAATTGGGCAAGCACACAAAAGTCAAAGATATTTTATTTGTGCCTAGTACAAAAAAAGTTAAAGACGTTTTATTCCAAAGTTTTTTCCTAAACAAATTGATACACATATAAATTCATGGGGTTTTGATTTTCTCTGTTACATGTGAGATATCTAATTTAGTTGCTTTGTTGATGTTTCACTCTTTTGTCTCTTCATGCCGTAACCTTGTGCTTCCCTCTTTGCATTAAATAAATATGAACTGAATTCATAGAGTTGACAGGAACCAAGCTCAGTTTTAAGGACTGAATTTGTCCTTTAGCCTCGTATTAGATTGCTCAGTTTAGTTCCTTGATATCATTCTCTTTCTAATCCTCAGGTGTTAAAGCTAATAATATACATACATACATATATGTATATATAAACACATCATTTAATAAGGGAGGGTAGTAGATTTTAACTTCTTTTGTCCTGTTAATTTTTCTCTCTTGCTAGGAGAGGTGCAGATACACAAAAGT